>JAWPHD010011583.1:0-82674 GCA_037043455.1 Cyrtodaria siliqua
TCAATGAAATCCGGCCAAATGAAGGCCCTTTCGTCTTAATGAGGCCAAGATACAGCATATTTCAGAAAATCAAGAGCCATGACTCCTGATATAAATGGTCCAATCTGGATGGTTTTCTAACTTGTCCGAGCTGTCATTGATATTAACAATCTGGTAAAGTTTCGTAAAGATCGCATGAAAAATGAAGGCCCTATCATCTTAACGAGGAAAAATATAGCATTTTTAAATAAATCAAGGGCCATAACTCCGATGTTATTGGTCCGATCTGGCTGGTTTTCGAATTTGAGCTTTCATTGATATAAACAATCTGGTAAAGATTCGTAAAGATCAGAGGAAAGATGAAGGCCTGATCGTCTTAACGAGGCAAAATATAGCATTTTTAACTAAATCAAGGGCCATAACTCCGCTGTTACTGGTCCGACCTGGCTGGTTTTCGAACTTGTCCGAGCTGTCATTGATATAAATAATCTGTGCAAGTTTTGTAAAGATCGGATGAAAGATGAAGGCCCTATCAAATTAACAAGGCAAAATATAGCATTTTAAACTAAATCAATGGCCATTAAACTCCACTCTGGCTGGTTTTCAAATTTTTCCGAGCTTTCATTTATATAAACAATCTGGTAAAGTTTGGTAAAGTTTGGATGAAAGATGAAGGCCCTATCCTCTTAACGAGGCAAAATATAGCATTTTTAACTAAATCAAGGGCAATAACTCCGCTGTTAATGGTCCGATATAGCTGGTTTTTTAACTTATCCGAGCTTTTATTGCTATTAACAACTGTGCAAGTTTGGTAAAGATCAAATAATAAATGAAGGTGCTAGAGTATTCACAAGGCTTAATATGGCATTTTTCAGCAAAACAAGGGCCATAACTCCGGTGAAATTATTTCGTTCGGGTTGGTTTTCGGACTTGTCTAAACTTTCATTGATATAAAGACACTGGCAAAGTTTCGTAAAGATCCGATTAATATTGAAGGCCCTAGAGTGTTCACAAGGCAGAAAATAGCATTTTTCAGAAAAACATGGGCCAAAACTCCGGTGTTACTGATCCGATATGGCTGGTTTTCGAACTTGTCCAAGCTTTCATTGATATATAAAATCTGTGCAAGATTGGTAAAGATCAAATAATAAATGAAGGTGCTAGAGCGTTCACAAGGCTTAATATGGCATTTTTCAGCAAAACAAGGGCCATAACTCCGGTGAAATTATTGCGATCTGGCTGGTTTTCAAACTTGTCCGAGCTTTCTTGATATAAAGAGACTGGAAAAGTTTCGTAAAGATCCAATTAATATTGAAGGCCCTAGTGTGTTCACAAGGCAGAAAATAGCATTTTTCAGAAAAACAAGGGCGATAACTCCGGTGTTACTCATCCGATTTGGCTGGTTTTCAAACTTGTCCGAGCTTTCATTGATATTAACAATCTGTGCAAGTTTGATAAAGATCAAATAATAAATGAAGGTGTTAGAGTGTTCACAAGGCTTAATATGGCATTTTTCAGCAAAACAAGGGCCATAACTCTGGTGCAATTATTCCGATCTGGCTAGTTTTCGAACTTGTCCGAGCTTTTATTGATATAAAGACACTGGCAAAGTTTCGTAAAGATCCGATTAATATTGAAGGCCCTAGAGTGTTCACAAGGCAAAAGTTAACGGACAGACGGACGACGGACAACTCGTCATCCCATAAGCTCTGCTGGCCTTCGGCCAGTAGAGCTAAAAATTGTCCTCTCACAAATGCTGATTGAAGATGTTTTTAAGTCTTTCCTTATGTAAGTCTATGTAAAAACACTCAAAATCTCTACATACAAACTTTGGACCCAGTGGTTGCAGCCATCTTTCACCCCAGGGACTTCAAATGAGAAAACTTGATAGACCAGGAGTTAGTGATGATTAATAATAATAAAGAACAAGAGAACAAGAGGGCCTGTGGATGCTCTACAAGCTAAAATTGCTCTTATATCAAAGGGTTTCATCAGTAAATTCCTTTCAATACCTTTTTACAAGTGCAAAACACAACTACATCCTCCACCGGAATTTAAGTTTTCCCTATATAAGTCTATGTAAAACAAAAAAACGCATCCAAACAGGAAACAATAATAACAAGAGGCCCAAGTGGGCCTGTAGACGCTCAACTGGTATGATGTGATTTAAAAACATAAACATTATAGAGGTTAACCCAACAAACATGTTTCCTATATATAACTCTATGTAAACTTTGGGTTATTGTGGTGGCCATTTTGAATATTTGACAACGAAAAACTTATTTTACTAGAATGGAATAAGTGGTAATATGTCGTTTGATAAATGTCCTTAAATTTTACCTAAGTTTAGCCATGGTGGCCATCATGGATGACTGGAGGCCCCAAAAACATGAGGGGGACTAACCCAAAGATCATTGTGATTAAGTTTCATCAAAATCCTTCAAGCAGTTTCAGAGAAGATGTCATTTTTAACGTTTTCCTATATAACTCTATGTAAACTTTGGGTCGCTGTGGCGCCCATTTTGATTAATCGACAATAACGAAAAACACAAACTTGATAGACGCTAACCCAAGGAACATGTTTATGATATTTCACAAGAATGGAATAAGTGGTTTCGTCAGAGATGTTGTTTGAAATTTCCTTAAATTTGACCTAATTTTAGTCGTGGTGGCCTTCTTGGATGACTGGCAGCCGCGAAAAACACAATTCTGAGGAAGACTATCCTAAAGATCATTGTAATGAAGTTTCATCAAAATCCTTCAATGCGGTTTCAGAGATGTTATTTTTAGCCTTTTCCTATACAACTCTATGTAAACTTTGGATCGCCGTGGTGGCCATTTTGATTATTCGGCGATAACGAAAAACACAAACTTGATAGAGCTTACCCAAGGAACATGTTTATGATATTTCACAAGAATGGAATAAGTGGTTTCGAAGGTGATGTTGTTTGAAATTTCCTTAAATTTGACCTTATTTTAGACATGGCGACCATCTTGGATGACTGGCGGCCGCAAAAAAAAATCTGAGAGGGACTATCCCAAATATCATGGTGATTAAGTTTCATCAAAATCCTTCAAGAGGTTTCAGAGAAGATGTCATTTTTAACCTTTTCCTATATAACTCTATGTAAACTTTGGGTCACCGTGATGGCCATTTTGATTATTCAATGACAACGAAAAACACAAACTTGATAGAGGCCAACCCAAGGAAAATGTTTATGATATTTCACAAGAATGGAATAAGTGTTTTCGGAGGACATGTTTTAAATTTCCTTAAATTTGACCTAGTTTTAGACATGGCGGCCATCTGGATGACTGGCGGCTGCAAAAAACATAAATCTGAGAGGGACTATCCCAAATATCATGGTAATTAAGTTTAATCAAAATCCTTGAAGCGGTTTCAGAGAAAATGTCATTTTCAACCTTTTCCTATATAACTCTATGTAAACTTTGGGTCGCTGTGGCGCCCATTTTGATTATTTGACGATAACGAAAAACACAAACTTGATAGAGGCCAATCCAAGCAACATATTTATGGTATTTCACAAAAATGGAATAAGTGGTTTCGGAGATGTTTGAAATTTCCTTAAATTTGACCTAGTTTTAGACATGGTGGCCATCTTGGATGACTGGCGGCCATGAAAAACATAAATCTGAGAGGGGCCCTCCCATGTACCATTGCAATGAAGTTTCATCAAAATCCTTCAAGCGGTTTCAGAGGAGATTTCGATTTTATAAAATTGCTAACAGACAGACGGACGGACAGACAGACAGACGACGGACGAAAAGTGATCTCATAAGCTCGCCTGGCCTTTGGCCAGTAGAGCTAATAATGAAAAAGTTTAAAAAAATATATATATATTTAAAAAAATAAATACAAAAAAAAAAAATATATATAAAAAATAGTCATAAAATCTGGTAAAGTTTGGCAAAGATCAGATGCAAAATGATAACGAGGCAAATTATAACATTTTTAACGAAATCAAGGGCCATAACTCCGCTGTTACTGGTCCGATCTGGCTGGTTTTCGGACTTGTCGGAGCTTTCATTGACATTAACAATCTGATAAAGTTTGGTAAAGATCGGATGAAAAATGAAGGCCCTATAATCTTAACGAGGCAAAATATAGCATTTCTAACTAAATCAAGGGCCATAACTCCGATGTTACTGGTCCGATATGGCTGGTTTTCGAACTTGTCCGAGCTTCATTGATATATAAAATCTGTGCAAGATTGGTAAAGATCAAATAATAAATGAAGGTGCTAGAGCGTTCACAAGGCTTAATATGGCATTTTTCAGCAAAACAAGGGCCATAACTCCGGTGAAATTATTGCGATCTGGCTGGTTTTCAAACTTGTCCGAGCTTTCTTGATATAAAGAGACTGGAAAAGTTTCGTAAAGATCCAATTAATATTGAAGGCCCTAGTGTGTTCACAAGGCAGAAAATAGCATTTTTCAGAAAAACAAGGGCGATAACTCCGGTGTTACTCATCAGATTTGGCTGGTTTTTGAACTTGTCCGAGCTTTCATTGATATTAACAATCTGTGCAAGTTTGATAAAGATCAAATAATAAATGAAGGTGTTAGAGTGTTCACAAGGCTTAATATGGCATTTTTCAGCAAAACAAGGGCCATAACTCTGGTGCAATTATTCCGATCTGGCTAGTTTTCGAACTTGTCCGAGCTTTCATTGATATAAAGACACTGGCAAAGTTTCGTAAAGATCCGATTAATATTGAAGGCCCTAGAGTGTTCACAAGGCAAAAGTTAACGGACAGACGGACGACGGACAACTCGTCATCCCATAAGCTCTGCTGGCCTTCGGCCAGTAGAGCTAAAAATTGTCCTCTCACAAATGCTGATTGAAGATGTTTTTAAGTCTTTCCTTATGTAAGTCTATGTAAAAACACTCAAAATCTCTACATACAAACTTTGGACCCAGTGGTTGCAGCCATCTTTCACCCCAGGGACTTCAAATGAGAAAACTTGATAGACCAGGAGTTAGTGATGATTAATAATAATAAAGAACAAGAGAACAAGAGGGCCTGTGGATGCTCTACAAGCTAAAATTGCTCTTATATCAAGGGGTTTCATCAGTAAATTCCTTTCAATACCTTTTTACAAGTGCAAAACACAACTACATCCTCCACCGGAATTTAAGTTTTCCCTATATAAGTCTATGTAAAACAAAAAAACGCATCCAAACAGGAAACAATAATAACAAGAGGCCCAAGTGGGCCTGTAGACGCTCAACTGGTATGATGTGATTTAAAAACATAAACATTATAGAGGTTAACCCAACAAACATGTTTCCTATATATAACTCTATGTAAACTTTGGGTTATTGTGGTGGCCATTTTGAATATTTGACAACGAAAAACTTATTTTACTAGAATGGAATAAGTGGTAATATGTCGTTTGATAAATGTCCTTAAATTTTACCTAAGTTTAGCCATGGTGGCCATCATGGATGACTGGAGGCCCCAAAAACATGAGGGGGACTAACCCAAAGATCATTGTGATTAAGTTTCATCAAAATCCTTCAAGCAGTTTCAGAGAAGATGTCATTTTTAAACGTTTTCCTATATAACTCTATGTAAACTTTGGGTCGCTGTGGCGCCCATTTTGATTAATCGACAATAACGAAAAACACAAACTTGATAGACGCTAACCCAAGGAACATGTTTATGATATTTCACAAGAATGGAATAAGTGGTTTCGTCAGAGATGTTGTTTGAAATTTCCTTAAATTTGACCTAATTTTAGTCGTGGTGGCCTTCTTGGATGACTGGCAGCCGCGAAAAACACAATTCTGAGGAAGACTATCCTAAAGATCATTGTAATGAAGTTTCATCAAAATCCTTCAATGCGGTTTCAGAGATGTTATTTTTAGCCTTTTCCTATACAACTCTATGTAAACTTTGGATCGCCGTGGTGGCCATTTTGATTATTCGGCGATAACGAAAAACACAAACTTGATAGAGGCTTACCCAAGGAACATGTTTATGATATTTCACAAGAATGGAATAAGTGGTTTCGAAGGTGATGTTGTTTGAAATTTCCTTAAATTTGACCTTATTTTAGACATGGCGACCATCTTGGATGACTGGCGGCCGCAAAAAAAAATCTGAGAGGGACTATCCCAAATATCATGGTGATTAAGTTTCATCAAAATCCTTCAAGAGGTTTCAGAGAAGATGTCATTTTTAACCTTTTCCTATATAACTCTATGTAAACTTTGGGTCACCGTGATGGCCATTTTGATTATTCAATGACAACGAAAAACACAAACTTGATAGAGGCCAACCCAAGGAAAATGTTTATGATATTTCACAAGAATGGAATAAGTGTTTTCGGAGGACATGTTTTAAATTTCCTTAAATTTGACCTAGTTTTAGACATGGCGGCCATCTTGGATGACTGGCGGCTGCAAAAAACATAAATCTGAGAGGGACTATCCCAAATATCATGGTAATTAAGTTTAATCAAAATCCTTGAAGCGGTTTCAGAGAAAATGTCATTTTCAACCTTTTCCTATATAACTCTATGTAAACTTTGGGTCGCTGTGGCGCCCATTTTGATTATTTGACGATAACGAAAAACACAAACTTGATAGAGGCCAATCCAAGCAACATATTTATGGTATTTCACAAAAATGGAATAAGTGGTTTCGGAGATGTTTGAAATTTCCTTAAATTTGACCTAGTTTTAGACATGGTGGCCATCTTGGATGACTGGCGGCCATGAAAAACATAAATCTGAGAGGGGCCCTCCCATGTACCATTGCAATGAAGTTTCATCAAAATCCTTCAAGCGGTTTCAGAGGAGATTTCGATTTTATAAAATTGCTAACAGACAGACGGACGGACAGACAGACAGACGACGGACGAAAAGTGATCTCATAAGCTCGCCTGGCCTTTGGCCAGTAGAGCTAATAATGAAAAAGTTTAAAAAAATATATATATATTTAAAAAAATAAATACAAAAAAAAAATATATATATAAAAAATAGTCATAAAATCTGGTAAAGTTTGGCAAAGATCAGATGCAAAATGATAACGAGGCAAATTATAACATTTTTAACGAAATCAAGGGCCATAACTCCGCTGTTACTGGTCCGATCTGGCTGGTTTTCGGATTTGTCGGAGCTTTCATTGACATTAACAATCTGATAAAGTTTGGTAAAGATCGGATGAAAAATGAAGGCCCTATAATCTTAACGAGGCAAAATATAGCATTTCTAACTAAATCAAGGGCCATAACTCCGATGTTACTGGTCCGATAAGGCTGGTTTTCGAACTTGTCCGAGCTTTGATTGACATTAACAATCTGATAAAGTTTGGTAAAGATCAGATGAACAATGAAGCCCCTATCGTCTTAACGAGGCAAAATATAGCATTTTTAACTAAATCAATGGCCATAACTCCGCTGTTACTAGTCCGATAGGGCTGGTTTTTCGAACTTCTCCGAGCTTTCATTGATATTAACAATGTGGTAAAGTTTGGTAAAGATAGGATGAAAAATGAAGGCCCTATCGTCTTAACGAGGCAAAATATAGCAATATAGCATTTTTAACTAAATCAAGGACCATAACTCCGCTGTTACTGGTCCGATCTGGCTGGTTTCCGAACTTCTCCGAGCTTTCATTGATATTAACAATGTGGTAAAGTTTGGTAAAGATAGGATGAAAAATGAAGGCCCTATCGTCTTAACAAGGCAAAATATAGCAATATAGCATTTTTAACTAAATCAAGGGCCATAACTCCGTTGTTACTGGTCCGATCTGGCTGGTTTTCGAACTTGTCCGAGCTTTCATTGATATTAACAACCTGTTAAAGTTTGGTAAAGATCGGATGAACATGATGTCTCGCCTAAAGAAACATGTCCATCATACGTTTCAAGCGACCTTCATCTTGACAAAATCGAGGGTTTATAGTCAAGCAAGACTGTCAGTATATCGTACGGTAGCATTCGCAAAAGCATTAACAACACAAAAGTTCATCATTTATAAAGGTCCTGCATTATTATCAGGAGTCAAACATTTAAAACTGAATGTGACAACATCATTACTGCAATTGATTAGTCAAAGTCTATAATGAACATTATGCAAAGTGCATGCCGGTACTCTATGGACTTAAAGATTGTTTTAAATTATAATTTTTGTAACAGTGTATTATAGGAAACTGTTAATGTTCCATCTATATTTATGAACTACTTCACCCTTAAGTTGATAATTTTATACTTTATTATGTTTCAAATTAGGCCCCAAAGCCTGATGTACTCGAGTTCCCTTTAATACCTGATAGCTATCTGCAGAAACTACACATTGGACTTGATGTAAAATTGAAGTAATTTGCCAACTTGTATTGTTTCAGGAACTGACATGTTAATTAATCTGCATGTATCATGTTTTATCAAGAAATGTCAACTCATATTAAAATTAATGTAATTCTGTTGCTGGAGTATGTTACAATGGTAATGGCAAATTGTATACATTCATTCATTTCATTATCTTAAAGGGACATATGGCAATCTTGAAGTGTTTATGAAGCATTGCAATTATTGTTTCGATTTATATATCCAGTATCATATTCACTTTAAACCTACTTGCATATAAACAAATTAAGTTTTCAATGTTTCTCACTGATTTTACCATAAGTTAAAGATACATTATTAAAGTGCATTATTATCAACAGTTAATTATATGTAAAATAATTTACTTCATATTTATTTTAGTGTAATTAATATTAATGATTGAACAAAAAATACAAGTTATGCAGAAAAACTAGTGTGACCTTGTGATTTTAAAATGTTCAGATTGTCATGTGTACCTTTAAGAGAATTTATAATACAGATAAACTTTACTGGAGTATCAAATTACCCAGCTGCAAACAATACATTAAGCCCCAGTGATTGGTGGCTGTATACCGTAATTGCTTCAATTATCACTTATCAGGGAAAATGTCATACATATAATTAATGTTATACTGTTCTATACCGCTATGAAAGAGGCATTTTTACTCAATTGTTATTAATTCTTAAACTTCAATAAATAGTAGCAATAACTGTTGCTTTTATCGTAGTTCATTATCTGGCAGTATGCTATCAAGACAGTATTTAAGGGAATTTGTAATATATTTTTTGAATTTAATAAATGAGTTAAACATATTTTTATCCAGAATATTTACAACCTTATATATGTTACACTGATTGGAATTAAAGTAAAAAGTTAACCTTCCAAAGATAGACACTATGATAAAATTTTGCTGGAGTATCAAATTACCCAGCTTGTTGCAGTAGCTACATAAAAAAGATAATGCAATTAAGTTCCTGTCAAACCTTATAAAACTCACATGAAAATTGGAATGTGTATGCATTTAAATTGAAGAAAGCTATACAGATTATGGCTGGACAAGAACAATGAGTTTATGGCTGGACAAGAACAATGTCCAGTGAGTTTATATATGAGATTTTGAACACTGCAGTGCTGAGAAAACAATGTGAAATTTGGAGAATATACATTTATTAAAGTGACCCTGACCTTGACCAAGGGTCAGTTGGAGGGCTGGAAGTCGCTTGGCTGGACAAGAACAATGTCCAGTGAGTTTATATATGAGATTTTGAACACTGTACATTGCTGCAGTGCTGCGAAAACAATGTGAAATTGGAGAATATACATTTATTAAAGTGACCCTGACCTTGACCAAGGGTCAGTTGGAGGGCTGGATGTCGCTGAAATAAGAAGAACAATGACCAGTGAGGTTATATATGAAATTTGAACACTCTACTCCAAAGAACAACAAAGTTATAATAATTTAACCCACTTTAACACATTTTTTTTGGAGACGGTAGATGCATTTAAGAGGAAACTGACCTTGACACAGGGTCAGTTGGAGACTGATAGTTACTGGAATAAGAAGAACAATAACCAGAAGTTAAATATGAAATTTGAACACTCTACTCCAAAGGAGAAATAAGTTATAAGAACTTTAACCGAAATGTTAACCGAAATGTTAACGGAAATTAACAAAAATGTTAACCAAAATTTTAACGCTGACATATTGTATTATAACTTTCTTGTCCTGGGAGTAGAATGTTCAAATTTCATATATAACCTCCTGGTCATTGCCTGTCTTAATGCCAATAACTTCCAGCCCTGCAACTGACCGTGGGTCAGAGTCAAGGTCAGTAAAATACATGTACCGTCAATATTTATGTTAAAATTTGGTGACGGTACATGTATTTAAGTGACCTTGACTCTGACCCACGGTCAGTTGCAGGGCTGGAAGTTATTGGCATTAAGACGGGCAATGAGCAGGAGGTTATATATGAAATTTGAACATTCTACTCCCAAGGACAAAAAAGTTATAATACAATATGTTGACGCCGTCGAGCCCACCAACATTAGCGGCACCTATAGTCTCGCATTTTTTTCAAAGGGCGAGACAAAAATGAAGGCCCTATCGTCTTAACAAACAAAAGTTAACGACGGACGACGGACGGACGACGGACAACTCGGCATCCCATAAGCAGTAGATGCCCCAATATGGGTGAAGTATGAATAAGATGCATAATGCTATAAGAAATCCCAAACCAAATTTATAGATATATACATGCTTACATGCAAACCTCATACAATGTCATGTGATACCTCACGGCGTGAGTTGAAATCTCACGGAATTCTAACCCTCCTCCCGTCCCCACGGAATGGTGTGAAAAACTCCCATAAAATTGAATTTTCGAACATCATCGGTCTGATTTCCTTTGTTTGTTATATGTTTGCGTAAAAGCCAACTTGATGTTATTGTGATGCGTTGTGTACTACCTGGATTTGACCTCGATCGATAGCCTGGGGGTAATAGTTATTTGCAAACAGTTTATTGGCTTAATTGATCTTATCAAAGGATTAGCAGCACACTTATGAAGTCTTTAATGATGTCTGTAATTAAACAGGTTCGATACGACTTGAAACAAATAGCCGGTATCATTTATTTATAAGTGGGAAATTAATGCTTGTTAAAGGTGATGCAGTAATTATCGGATAGCGATAACGAAAGTAGACTTTGTCGGCGTAAGTTTGGTGAGTATGTTTGATTTAATTAATGACTTTTGTGAAGATTTTACTTCAAAAGGAGTTCCGTGATTGACGTACATTGCTTTTGTTCAATGTTTGTATGTTTGATTTAAGATTATTTAAGATTTTACTTTAAAAAAAAAGAGGTTCCTTGATTGATTTTGGTTGCTTTTGTTCCATGTAAGGGTGTATGCAACTAAGTTCAGGACAGTTATAGTGAATGTTCACTGTGTTAAAGTAAGGGCTGTGTTCAAGAGATGACACTTTATTTGAGAGACTCAGCGAAAGACCATAATATAAAGCTCAAATATGTATAGTGTTAGATGATCTTAAATGTTTATCCTTGGTTATTAATGTTATTAAAATTAATAATTACTAAATAAATAATAAACAAGAAAATGAAACAAGAGGGCCAAGATGGCCCTAAATCGATCAACTGAGTACTGGCACATTGTCGAACTTCGAAATCTTATGGTCATATACAATCTGTGCAAATTTGGTTAAAATTGTTCAAGAAATGTGGCCTCTGTTGTGTTTACAACATTGATATAAAGACACTGACAAAGTTTGGTAAAGATCAATACAAAATGAAGGTGCTAGAGTGTAACACCTGGGGCAGGGCCAAATGTGACCCCAGGGCTACATGTAATATATGAGAGCTGTGTGCCTTGTGGTTTCAGAGAAGAAGATTTTTTAAGTTTTTCCCTATACAAGTCTATTTAAAACATGTGACCCCTGGGGCGGGGCCAAATAAGACCCCAGGGTCACCCTTTGAACAAATTTGGTAGAAGACCATAAGAGTATAGTAAATGCAAAATATTAAACCTCTGGTTCTTGTAGTTCCAGAGAAGAAGACTTTAATGTTTTTCCTATATGTCTATGTAAAACTGTAACCCCGGGGCGGGGCCAAATTTGACTCCAGTGTCACCATTTGAACAAACTTGGTAGACGACCATAAGCTTATAGCAAATGCAAAATATTAATCCTCTGGCTCTTGCAGTTTCAGAGAAGAAGATTTTTTTATGTTTTTCCCTATACAAGTCTATGTAAAACTGTGACCCCCGGGGCAGAGCCAAATTTGACACCAGGGTCACCATTTGAACAAACTTGGTAGAGGAGCATAAGCTTATAGCAAATGCAAAATATTGAACATCTGGCTCAAGCAGTTTCAGAGAGGAGATTTTTTAAGTTTTTCCCTCTATACAAGTCTATGTAAAAACATGGTGACCCCTGGGGCGAGGCCAAATGTAACCCCAGGGTCATCACTAGAACAAACTTGGTAAAGGACCATAATCTTATAGTAAATGCAAAATAATTAACCTCTGGCTCTTGTAGTTTCAGAGAAGAAGATTTTTTAAGTTTTTCTCTATACAAGTCTATGTAAAACTGTGACCCCCGGGGCGGGGCCAAATGTGACCCCAGGGTCATCATTTGAACAAACTTGGTAAAGGACTATAATCTTATAGTAAATGCAAAATATTAAACCTCCGGCTCTTGTAGTTTGAGAAGATTTTTTAAGTTTTTTCCTATATAAGTCTATGTAAAACTGTGACCCCCGGGGTGGGGCCAAATGTGATCCCAGGGTCACCATTTTAATAAACTTGGTAAAGGACCATAAGCTCATAGTAAATGCAAAATATTAAACCTCTGGCTCTTGCAGTTTCAGAGAAGAAGATTTTTTTAATTTTTCCCTATACAAATCTATGTAAAACATGTGACCCCTGGGGGGGGGGGGCCAAACGTAAGCCCAGGGTCACCATTTGAACAAACTTGGTAAAGGACCATAATCTTATAGTAAATGCAAACTATTAAACCTCTGGCTCTTGTAGATTTTTTTTTAATTGTTTTCCTATGTAAGTCTATGTAAAACTGTGACCCCCGGGGCGGGGCCAAATTAGACCCCCAAGGTCACCATTTGAACAAAATTAGTAGAGGACCTTAAGGTGATGCTACATGTAATACATGAAAGCTCTGTGCCATGTGGTTTCAGAGAAGAAGATTTTTTAAAGTTTTTTCCTATATAAGTCTATGAAAAACATGCAAAATCTCAATATACAAACTTTGGACCCCTAGGGCAAGGTCATTTTTGACCCCGGGAACTTCATTTGAACAAACTTGATAGTCTAGGTGTTGGCGATCATTTTAAAAGAAAAACTGTCGAAATCTGTCCAGCGGTTCTTGAAAAGAAGATTTTTTAAGGTTTCGACCATATATGGTAATGGTGGCCATCTTGGATGTTGCACTGACCTAATTTTAACAAATCTAAAAAGCATTTATCTATGGATCATCCATGTGAAGTTTGGTCAAAATTGGCCTAACGGTTTCTGAGGAGAAGTCGTTTGAAGCAAAAGTTAACGACGAACGACGGACGAAGAGTGATCCCAATACACTCAAGTGATATGAAAACGCAACACGGGAATTTCCGCTATATATTGTATATACTGCACACTTAATTGCACATAATATTCCAAAGAAATCCCAAGATGTTTTTTAAAAAGAAAGTTGCAGTTAACTAGAGAAAGGACACAACTGTGATGTTGTAGACGTTTTAATCACACTAAACTTTGTAACAAGAACTTCATCAATGTTGAAGTAGCTCTTTGAAAAATTGAGCTAGTTCAGTACTGTATTTAACGTAAATAGTTTGCAAAAGGTTGCATCCTAAGTTTGCTCACATGATTGAGCCAAACGCGTACTCTGTGAATAATGAAACATTGAAGGAATACTATTTGCTGTATTATTTGTTGTTTTAGTATTTTTTCCAAAAGGAAAGGTCTTACGTAGCCATGTACCATTCGATTAAAAGCAGCATATTGTACATACAATATATAGCAGAAATTCCCGTGTTGCGTTTTCATATCACTTGAGTGTAGATCACCCTGAGCCGTACTCATTCTTGTTATCTCCCCTGAAATCAATGAAGAAACTTGTTTAAAAGAGTATTTTTACGTATTCTTTTATGGAATTTGGGTAAAAAATACTGTTCGCGCGCTAAATATAGCCCGCGAAAAAAACTCCCAAATGTTTGCATGAATTTCCCTTAAAAAAATCACTAAACTCCCAGATTGAGGTCCTGAAAATATCACATGTATGAAACCTAGATCTGCCTTTATTGCACATTTTATGGGCCATCACAATTTGGGTTCCATGGGAGCCCAGAATTTGCAGAAGACAAAATTACTTACGCAACCCTTTACAACATACTATAAGGAAACCAATTCACAAATTTAGTTCAGCTAGGACAAGAAATGTAAGAGACATAGATATGTAAACACAGCTTACATACACAATTTGATGTGAAATAGACACCTTTTAAGGTCTATCAGAATTTGGGTTCCATGGGAGCCCAGGGGTTACAGGAACCAAAATTACTCAAGCAGCCCTTAAGATAATGCTATAAGGAAGCTCAGGGCCAAATTTGGTTGTGATAGGGTAAGAAATGTAAGAGATATAGACTTGTAAACACAGCTTACACGCAAAAGTTGATGTGAAATGGGACACATTTTATGGGCTATCATAATTTGGGTTCCATGGGAGCCCATGGGTTACAGGAACCAAAATTGCTTATGCAGCACTTAAGATAGTGCTATAAGGAAGCCCATGCCCAAATTTGGTTGTGTTAGGATAAGAAATGTAAGATATATAGACTTGTAAACACAGCTTACACGCAAACCTTGATGTCGGACGCGATGCCGACGCCGGGGTGATTACATAAGCTCTCTTATTCTTTGAATAGTCGAGCTAAAAACAAGTTTCAAGACTGTAGATCAAATAGTTTGTGAATAACTGCTGGAAAGGAATTTGTCATGATCAGGACACAGTGACCTTGAAATCTTACCTACTAAGCTTAAAATCAATAGGAGTTGTTGCTTTAACATGGGTACTATTTCTGTAAAGTTTCAAAACTGTAGGTCTAATAGTTACAAGTTTCAGTGCGTGTTACGATTTTGAAGTTATTGTATGAAAGGTGTATTTCCATATAAGGTCACTGTGACCTTGACCTTAAACATACTGGCCCCAAAAGTAATTGGGCTCCTCCTCTCACCTAGAGCAATGTACCTGTGAAGTTTTATAAGTGTCGGTGTTACAGGTTTGCAGTTATTATGCAGAATTCATATTTCCAGATTGTGATCTTGACCTTTCACCTACTGACTCCAAAAGCAATAGTGATCCTCCTCTCACCTAGGGCAATGCACCTATAGTTTCATGACTGTAGGTGTTATGGTTTCGAAGTTACTATCCAAAATGCTTTTTTCTATATAAGGTCATGGTGACCTTGACCATTGACCTACTGACCCCAAAACAAAAGGGATCCTCCTCTCACCTAGGGCAATGTATCTATGAAGTTTCATGAGTATAGGTATTATGGTTTCGAAGTTATCGTCCGGAATGCGTTTTTTCTATATACGGTCATGGTGACCTTACCTTTTACCTACTGATCCCAAAAACAATATGTATCCTCCTCTCACCTAGGGCAATGTACCTATGAAGTTTCATGAGTGTAGGTGTTATGGTTTCGAAGTTATCGTTCGTGTGTGTGTGTGTGTGTAGTTCTAAGGATTATAGTCCCTCCACCATAAAACCATTAGGACATCCTAAAGGTATACGTACAATAGAGCCTGGACTTAAAATGTAATTTTGAATTTTGAAAGTAATAAAGGCCTTGCCAACATGTCTATTTAATGCCTAAATATGTGCCAAATCGAGAGCCAACATCAGTGGTTAATTCAACCTAGTTTCGTGTGTTAGCTCCTTTCCGGTCCGATTTGTGTTTGGTGTTGTTGAGTATGTGGTAAGTGTGTGATCTGCGCTGTGGACGATACGGACTCCTTGGTCCTCAGGTTGCTTTACTCTTATCATATATGCTGGGGGTTGATAAGGGATATGCCTGTTTCATGCTAACTTGGGGTGATTAGCGTGTCCATATACTATCGGGACTCGAACTTGGGACTGTTCGGTTTGTTGTGTGTATGTTCTTGGGACATTGTGTTGGGTAATGTTGTATGTTTGCTGTATGTTGTTGGTTTAAGTCTGGACTTAGACAAGGCGGCAACTTTCTCACACCCCTGTTCACGTGAGATCCAAGGATCACTGGGTTGAATTAACTGCGCGTGGAGGAATAGGTCAATTACTGTCGCTAACGGTGCCCAGTCAAGACGGTCCTATGGCATATCAACCACAGGGGCGTGATGAAGGCTACCGTAGGGCGGTGCTTCCTGTTCCTAAATGGGTATGTGCCATATTTACTATTATTGCTTTCGATAACCGATTACTTATGTATGTCTTATTACTTAGAAATATATATGAGCATTATGTACTGGAAATGGTCACATCCCTTCTAAAAAGTTTGACTGGATGATTTTGTTTAATTTATACGCGTTGTGGTTGATAAAAGAGAAGAAAACAGCAAAGTTTGTTGAATGTGGCCTAAAATGTGCTGTTGCCGTTGCGAGACGTTTTTTGAGTTTGTGGTGTCTTTTAACACGTATTGTTTATTTAATGCGATTATCCAATACTATACTATTTTTACTTATTACTATCCATTACTTTTTACACTCATATCCTTGTACTACAAACTGCAACATATCCGTAAATGTCTATTATCTAGTTCTCTCTTACTCACTTTGGTTGTTACCTTCTCTCCCCCCACTCTCCCCACACCCCCATTTTTTAAAAAATGTATCTACTTGTTTTATTCTGCTACCTACAACTATTCTACAAGTTCTCTGCTTATCCTATTGTCTTACTGTTGCTTCTATACCTCGTGAACGTATTTATATATGTATACTCACATACTCATCCACATACAGATATACTTACATATTCTTAAGTATACTCATATTATTATTATATCCTATCCTTGATTTTTTACACTGTTCATATAGATGTCATTGGTTAATACTATGGTTTTAGGGCGCGTAATGGAAGGGAATTACCTATTGTTGTATGTTTGCGCGGCCCGAATAGAAAGCATGGGATTGAAATTTGAGCTCCAGTTTAATGCGCGGACTACAGCAAAAGCACCGGTTCTTCAGCTTTCTGTATTTTTCGAGTTTTTACCTGTTCTTATTTTCTTGGTTTGTTTACGCGCAGCCGACTATAAGACGGTCCTGGTTGCTCACCTAATATTTCTGGCTGAGTATACGTTTTCCGATTCATATTACATATATCTCAATTAAATTTGGTAAATCTTGGTATTAGATCCTTTAGATAGTTAGATGTCTTTTGGTCTACCAATCAGAATGGCTCAGATTGAGATGAATTAAAAGTAGGTAAATTGGGGCCATTTTAATATTGTGCTAATTATAGTCAAACAGACTGTATACTATTTCTCGTTGATTTGTTTGCTCAGCGATGCATGCTGGCTATTGTTTACTTTGTTGGTATAACTATCTCAGTGTTAGTACTTATGTTATATACTGACATTA
Organism: Cyrtodaria siliqua; assembly: GCA_037043455.1. NCBI lineage: Eukaryota > Metazoa > Mollusca > Bivalvia > Adapedonta > Hiatellidae > Cyrtodaria > Cyrtodaria siliqua. The sequence continues at coordinate 17,481 of JAWPHD010011583.1, forward strand.
CTTGCAGCAAGATGTTGACGTATTTCCTGGGACACAGCTACATTCGGCGCATGATGGAGGACAACGGAGACATCCCCATCACAGATACTTCCACGAAAGCAGGGCCAAGTTAACCAACTTTCTAGATACTACTGCTTGGAGTAGGTTTCGTGTTGCCTGTCGCACGCGTCAGCCTGATTGTGTGTACATTTACAATTGGGGACAAATGATTTTTGCGGTGATATTGATATTGCGGGTGTGCTGGATATGCCCCACTACCAGAGTTCTGGTTGGGTGTGTTTTTGCACATTACAAGTGTCAGCCTAGGGGTTGTTTCCCGTTTCCAGCCCTTATCAGGTCTATCATCATGGCCTCATTGCAATCTTATGGGGTCGAGTAGATTGACTCGATCTGGCCCTTTTAAGGGCCACCTACTTATACAGAATGAGAAGTTTTCAAAGATTGTCGTACTTTGTTAGCCTTGTTATTATTACATTTAGTATCTTATTTTCTACTGTATCTATTTATTACTTATATATTATATTCCTTGCACACAGTCTTACATTCAACCTATAGCAGCATACATTACATTCCTTGCACATACACTTAGGAAATCAGCCTACAAAAACATCGTATTCATTGATCATTTATATCGCGTATAACATAATTATATAGGGTTCAATTCTGTAACTTTGTGATTACCTCCCTTTAGGCATGTGCTCTACTTTGGTCTACGGTGTATTCTACACAGTGATAATTGGGGCTATGCATGTTTCGTTTATCCATTAGAGTTTTTACAGTTAATTCCATTGGTTCCGTTTGATGTTTGGTCATGGTAATTATCAAATGTTAATTTCTAGGCCAGAGTGAAAGTGAAGATATCACAGAAGTACCCCCCCCCCCCACTTTTTTTTTTTTTTAAAGTCCAGACTCTATTGTGCCCATCGCGTCAGGTTTACCTCGACGTGTTCGTTGGCGGACGGACTATAATCCTTAGAACTACACACACACACACACACTTTTTTTCTTTTTTTCAAATTAAAAAAACAGGCTCCAGTTGATGTTTTGTATTATACACCTTATTCTGCTTTATGTTCTATTTGTCTGAATACTACTTTACAGGTTTCTTAGTTTGAGGTATCATTCTTTATTAAATTACTGGACTAGCAGATTTAATCTATTATAGTATGCTTAATGTCTTATCTTTATGTACGCTACATGGTACGCTATTTGCTAGTGTACCGTTATTACTAGTTGCATATGCTTGCCTTATTGTTTGATGCTGCTATGCTCTATGCTACTGTACCGTTGTTATACAAGTTCCCTGTGGTTCCTGTTTATGATTAATTGTGTGATTATATAACTATACCCTGTTATTACACTAGTTATGTATCCTTCCTATAATCTTATCTATTAGTTTGCTGGTATGACACTAGTTGCTAATGCTTATGTTGTTATCCTGGCGTTATACAGGTTCTGCTTCCTACTTAATTATGTATTTATACCCTGTTCTTACGCTATTTGCGTGTTCTACCTATTTGCCCTGCTTTTATGCTTGTTTACCGGTATGCTGGTATTACCTTAGTCACTTATTTTTGTATCTTCTATGTTTCTATACTATTTGCTGTTATTTTGATTTTACCTTCGAGTATTTATCTACTGTGTTATTGTATTGCTAACATCATCTCTTTTTCTCTAGATTTCTCTCTTTCTTCATCTATAATACTTTATCTATCCTTGGAATCTATCTAGCTATATTTCAGTGTTCCTTCTAGCCATGTGAATATGTGAGCATATCTAGTGATGTCTTACCCACCCCACCCCCACCCCATGCTCGCCTTATATCTCCTTGTTGTATTCTGCCTATCTACATTTACTCGACCAGTTCTCTGCTTATCCTACAACACTATATCTATCCTTGGGGTCTATCTACCTATATTTACTTTACATGTATTCTACTTATACTCAGTGTTCCTTCTATGTTAGTTTCACTGTGCAAGCGCCTCGTTTTTTTTGTTGTTTTTTTTAAAATTTACCCTGCATTTTTTTTTTCTAAAAGACCAATCCCTGTATGTTCATAACTATGTAAGCACGCTTTGGTGCTTCTGCTTACCATCTTAGCCCCTTTGCACTAGGGTATTGTTTCAGGTTACAGGTCAACGTCTATCTGCCTCTCTGGCAAGCTAATAAACTCACACTCCCAATGCCTTACAGGATCCCCTGAAGGCTGATCCTGTTGATTAAGGCTGAATGGGTACCCTGTTGCTGCTCGGCATACACCCTTCACAATCACCATGTGCCGGTGCATTAATGTATGATTAATTGGGCGTCCATGTATTTTGTGTGATGAGAGCAGATGAACAGCATGGCGCGTCTATTTCTAGTGGTGTCTAACCTGCGAGACCTAATTGCCTCATGTACACATATCTATGTCAGTTCAATGTGACCTTGATGACCTACTGAACCCAAAAATAGGCTTCCACCTCTGACCAAGGACACTACACCTATGAAGTTTAATAAGTGTGGGTATCATATTTCCGAGAATGTCATTTGCAATGTGTATGTCCATATGAAGACATGGTGACCTTACCTTTGATCTACTAAGCCCAACAGTGATAGGGTTCCTCCTCTCACCAAGGGCAATGTATCTACAAAGTTTCATGAGTGTAGGTTTTATACTCTTCGAGTTATCAATTTGAATATGTACTGGTGACCTTGACCTTTGACCTAGTGACCCCAAAAGCAACAGGCTTCCTCCTCTGACCAAACGCAATGTATCTATGAAGTTTCATCAGTGTGAGTGTTATGGTTTCACAGTTATTTGGCGGAATGTGTATTTCCACATAAGGTCATAGCGTCTTGATCACTGACCTGCTAACCCCAATGAAATACAATATTTTCTCTACCAAGGTCAATGTACCTATGAAGTTTCATGAGTGTAGGTGTTATGGTTTTGAAGTTATCCCACAAAATGCCTATTTCCATATAATGTCATGGTGACTTTGACCTTTGACCAAATGACCCAAAATCAATAGGGTTCCTCCTCTCACCAAAGTCAATATACCTATGAAATTTCTTGAGTGTGGGTGTTATAGTTTCGAAGTTATTGCAAAGAATGCCTATTTCCACCTTGACTTTTGTCCCACTGAACCATAATCAATACGGTTCCTCCTCTCACCAAAGGCAATGTACCTATGAAGTTTCATAAGTGTGGGTATTATGGTTTCGAAGTTATCAGATCATACATGTGATACTTTCAGGACCTCAATCTGGGAGTTTAGTGATTTTTTTAAGGGAGATTCATGCAAAAAACTGGGAGGTTTTTTCGCGGGCTATTTTTAGCGCGTAAGCAGTATTTTATACCCAAATTCCATAAACGAATACCTAAAAATACACTTTTAAACAAGTTTCTTCATTGATGTCAGGAGAGATAACAAGAATGAATAAAAACAGTTTTTAAACAATATGTTATTTAATAACCAATGATAAACATGTTCACTGTTCATTTCACTGTTATTCGGTTATGCTCAATAATCTGCTTTAATACTTACAGACAGTGCCCCTTTAAAGTTTGTTGTTATATTTTCGTACTTACAAAACATAAAATATTGAGAAAGGAAGAGTTTAAAAAAAAAAGAAAAAAAAAGAAAAAAAAAAAAGAAAAGATTTTTGTTTTTGCCCCACCCACTTCGACAAAAATATTGGCCGCGATTTTTCAAAAACGGCCGTGCAAAATTGGCTGCCTTATAACTTCCCCTCTGAAAAATAACCGATAGTATGAATCAAAATGAGTACGATGTACAACAGTACGAATCTAACAGAGTACGAAGTACGAAATTTCGTAGGAGTTGTCGTTCTTGAATTCATTCTATTTTTAGAAGCAACACCACCTTGACAAATCTGCTTATCGGCGAGTATTGATTCGAGAAAAAAATGTGTTTTTTAACTTGAAAAACACCCCCTGGTATGTTTTAATGGAACATCCCTTATTGTTTTAATTAAATCATACATACTCATCAAATTCATGTTGACAAAGTCTACTTCGTTTTCGCTATCCGATAATTACTGCATCACCTTTAACTTACAAAACATAAAATATTGAGAAAGGAAGAGTTTAAAAAAAAAAAAAAAAAAAAAATTAAAAAAAAAATAAAAAAAAAATTGTTTTTGCCCCACCCACTTCGACAAATATATTGGCCGCGATTTTTCAAAAACGGCCGTGCAAAATTGGCTGCCTTATAACTTCCCCTCTGAAAAATGTGTTTTTTAACTTGAAAAACACCCCCTGGTATGTTTTAATGGAACATCCCTTATTGTTTTAATTAAATCATACATACTCATCAAATTCATGTTGACAAAGTCTACTTCGTTTTCGCTATCCGATAATTACTGCATCACCTTTAACAAACATTCATTTTCCACTTGTAAATAAATGACGCCTGCAATTTGTTTCAAGTCGTATCTAACCTGTTTAATTACAGACATCATTAAAGACTTCTTAAGTGTGCTGCTAATCCTTTGGTAAGATCAATTAAGCCAATAAACTGTTTGCAAATAACAGTTTCACCCACTTTCCCCCAGGCTATTGATCCATGTCAAATGCAGGTATGTCACGTGACGGTCTCGCGATCAAGTTGGCATTACCAAACAAAGGAATTAGACCGATAATTTTTGAAAAATCGATTTTAGCAATTTTACGGGAGTTTTTCACACAATTCCGTGGGGCCGGGAGGAGGGTTAGAATTCCGTGAGATTTCATCTCATGCCGTGAGGTATCACATGTATGTCAGATGGAATGTCTATTTCCATATAAGGTCATGGTGACCTTGACCTTTGACCTACTGGCACCAAAAACAATAGGGTTCCTCCTTACACTTAGGGCAATGAACAGTTTTAGGAGGGTAGAAATCTGAAAGTTGAAATTTCTTGTTGAAAATTGTCACTTATTTGCCATGCAGAATAATAAATCCTCCCTTCTCTTCTGTCAACGTGCCATTTGATGGTAAGTTCATGAAACTGAAGCGTGATGGTTACCCATACTTTATTTTACTGTATGCAGCATGGCTTGCCATCACAGAAGACAGTAATGGATAGCCAGGAGTCCCTAAACTGATGAGGAATGCATTTTTCTATATAAGGTCACTGTGACCTTGACCTTTGACTTTCTGGCCCCAAAAGCAATATGGTTCCTCCTCTCAACTAGGACAATGTCCCTATGAAGTCTCATTAGTGTAGGTATTATAGTTTTGAAGTTATTATGCAGAAGCCATATTTCCATATAAGGTCACTCTGACCTTGACCTTTGACCTACTGGCTCCAAAAGCAATAGGGCTCCTTCTCTGACCTAGGGCAATGTACCTGTGAAGTTTTATGAGTGTAGGTTTATGGTTTTGAAGTTACTGTGCAGAATGCATATTTCAATATAAGGTCATTGTGACCTTGACCTTTGACCTACTGGAGTGTTCCTCCTCTCACCTAGGGCAAGGTACCTATGAAGTTTCAATATCGTTCAGAATGCATTTTTCTATATACGGTCATGATGATCTTGACCTTTGACCCCCAAAATAATAGGGATCCTCCTCTCACCTTGGGCAATGTACCTGTGAAGTTTCATGAGTGTAGGAGTTATTCGAAGTTATCATCCGGAATGTGTTTGTCTATATAAGGTCATGGTGACCTTGAACTTTGACCTACTGACCAGAAAAACATTAGGGATCCTCCTCTCACCTAGAACAATGTACCTATGAAGTTTCATGAGTGTAGGTGTAATGGTTTCGGAGTTATCGTCCAGAATACGCAATTGTTTACGGACGGACAGACAAACGGGCGTATAAAAAATGTATTAACAGGTCATTATACAATATTACAGTGGAAAATTCTAAGTCAAATAAAGGGCCATAATTCTGTAATAAATTAGGCAATCAATGATGGGTGAATATAGAGGGACATAAGGTCCTCAGTTGTTATGTGTACATGAAGTTTGGGAACAATCAATTCGAAAATGTTTGAGAAAAATGTATTAACAGGTCATGATACAATATTAAAGTGGAAAATTCTAAGTCAAACAAAGGGCCATAATTCTTAAATAAATTAACCAATCAATGATGGGTGATGTTCACGGACATAAGGTCATCAGTTGTTAAGTGTATATTTAGGTTGGAAACAATCAATTTGAAAATGTTTGAGAAAAAATGTGTTAACATGTCATTATACAATATTAGAGCTGAAAATTCTAAGTCAAACAAAGGGCCATAATTCTGTAATAAATTAGGCAATCAATGATAGGTGATGTAGAGGGACATAAGGCCATCAGTTGTTATGACTAAATGAAGTTGGGAACAATCCACATGCAAGTATTAAAAATGTGTTTCGCTTTGTGAAAGTGGGTGTATAATAACTCGTCCAAGCTTTCATTGATATTAATAATTTGGTAAAGATCAGATGAAAAATGGAGGTGCTAGAGTGTTGACAACACAAAATATAATTTTCGTTAATTCAAGGGCAATAACTCTGGTGTTACTGGTCCGATCTGGCTAGTTTTCTAACTCGTCCGAGCTTTCATTGATATTAATAATCTGATAAAGATTAGTAAAGATCGGATGAAAAATGAAGGTGCTAGAGTGATGACATCAAAAAGTTAACCGACGAAGGATGACGGACGGATGGACAAAAGACCATGGCATAAGCCCTAAAAGCCAGTAGAGCTAAAAACTATTTGCTTTGAACTATTCTAATAATTAATATTAATATTGCAAATTATATGCCAGTTATGTACAAAAACTAACCAAACACTGCGAGTTTTAAACAAATAAAGATTGCCATGTGTCCTTATAACATTCACAATGCAAATCAATTGTCTGTTTTGTTATCTAATTTTAACAAATCCTTTAATACCTGTGACTTATGATTGGTTTCATCAAGCTCCTCTATTTGTCTCTGAGCTTCGACTTGTTTCTCCTGTGATTCTTTCTCTTGTCTCCGGTATCTGGCCTGAATTTTAACTCATAAAATAGTGTTTTGTTAAACTACAACTGGTTTAATATATGTAATGTTACAATTATGCAATGCCTTAAAGAGTAAAAATGTAATCTCATAACAGTACACGGGGTCTTGAGTTCCCATTGGTGTATTTTTTAGATAAGGCTTTCAACAGGACAAATTTTAAGATGCTATGCCAAACAGAGACTGGAACTAGACAGGGTGGCTATAAAACGTCTTTCTGATCGCATACGTGGATAACTAGAAGGGTGTTCCACTAAACACTTGTGTCTCCTGCCATGTGCTAATTTAAACTGGTACCCCACCCCACTTTGAACTATTCTAATAATTAATATTAATGATTGCAAATTATATGCCAGTTATGTACAAAAACTAACCAAACACTGCGAGTTTTAAACAAATAAAGATTGCCATGTGTCCTTATAACATTCACAATGCAAATCAATTGTCTGTTTTGTTATCTAATTTTAACAAATCCTTTTAATACCTGTAACTTATGATTGGTTTCATCAAGCTCCTCTATTTGTCTCTGAGCTTCGACTTGCTTCTCTTCAAAAAAATCGTCTGCAAAGATAATCAGTTGTTCTTTCAGTGTCGTAATTACCAGATCCTGTGCAGCAATCTTTTCTTGGTCCATTTTCTCATCATCTTCTGCCTATATATTGGAAGTAAAACAAAATAATATTAAAACTAGAAGCGTGTTCCACGCAACACTTGTGTCGCCTGCTGTGTGCCGTTGTAAGTTATGGCAAGTATGCGTTCGGTTAGGTTGCAGGTTCAAGTTTCATGAAAAGGAGCATATTAACTAGTGGTGTTATGATGCATCGACTTATCGATGTATCATGATTGTGGCCATCTCGATAGCAATGCACTGATGCCAACTTGACCTATCGATAGCAATCATCGATAGTATGAAGAACTATAGATAGTTTTCGATAGTTAAAGAATAAAGAAATAGTCTTAGTGATCTGCATGTATTTGAGTCATTTGCAACATTCAGTAGCATACCCCACCCATACAAACAAAGAAACTGTGAGTGACGTCATAACAGATTTGATCAGAGTTAAATCCTTTTACCACATGCACACCTTCATATTGTGGCGAAATGCGTAGTAAGGATAGCATTGTCTACAGACCAGCTCGATCAGCAGTGCACAAGAATACAGAATGTATACATGCAGAACCTAAGATATTCTTCAATTTTGGTAATTAAGCAATCCAATATCAAGAAACTAGGAGTGTTTTGATTCTTTCTCAATGTGAATGATGCACAATGCCTACAGTTCAGTATATAATTACTAAATTGCACATTACAGCATGGGCATCCATGTCCCATTGACACGTTTCTAGTAGTTTATATATGTAAACCTGCATTGCACCGGTGTTGCCTGTTCTAAACTGTGTTGTTATTTAGTTAGTATTGTACGTGTCATGTTGTGCTTGCAAAGCATGATGTATGTAACTACACATTTTGAGAGATGATTGCATGCGAGTGTGAGTGGAGCATGGTTTCATGTGGCATGGAATAAGTGGTGCATTAACATTATCCAGGATGGCAAACATTGGCATTTAAACAGGTATTCTCTCAGTCATATCACATTATGCCCAAGATTCTTCATAGGAATGGACGGGAGTTAGGCACGAGCCATAACCAGGATTTGCCGGTATGTTTATTTAAATTATGTTTCTCTCCTTATATAGTTTTGTGTGTGCTTTCATGCTCCATGCCGTCCAATACCACCAAAATATATTGTTAAAATATATCCATCAAGTTGTTATTGAACATTCATACAACCTACGATTACATATACCTTTTCTGTCAATTTCTGAAGCTCAAGTTCCAATTCCACAACACGACCTTGTGCTTGAATTCTATTTATATTCTCTTCAAAAAAATCTTCTGCAAAGATAATCAGCTGTTCTTTCATTGTCGTAATTATCAGATCCTGCGCAGCAAACTTTTCTTGGTACATTTTCTCATCATCTTCTGCCTATATATCAGAAGTTAAACAAAATAATATTAAACTAGAAGCGTGTTCCGTGGAACACTTGTGTCGCCTGCCGTGTGCTGTTTTAAGTAATGGCTAGTTATGGGTGTGGTTAGGTTGCATGTTCAAGTTTCATGGAAAGGGGCATAACTCTGCCAAAATGAAAGTGTGTGTGTGTATGTGTGCACGCTCACATAAAGTGGGACGGACGATGGCGACAGACGATGGACAAAGTGATCCCTAAGTCTGCCATGCTAAGCAGGCAACACAAACAAATTATTCCCATTTACCAATAAAGAAATTAGGCCTAGACAAACTAGAAGGTGTACAACGGTGTACATCTAAGTCGCCTGCCATTTGTTTATTTAAATTTATGAGCTGGGTCAGGTTGCAGGTTAAAGTTTTATGAAAAGGGGCACAATTCTGCTGAAATGGAAAAAATATTGATAAACTGATAAAACAAAATAAAACAGATATATGCAAGAACAAACAAACAAAAAACATTCGGGTGGTGGTGATGATGGGGTGGTGGGATGGTTGGGGCCTGTGGACGCTCTACTGGCTAATATGGCTCTTATAACATCAATGAAGCGAGTGACTATCGTCTTAACGAGGCAAAATACAGCATTTTTAACTAAATCAAGAGCCATAACTCCGCTATTACTGGTCCGATCTGGCTGGTTTTAGAACTTGGTCAATAGAGATAATACAAATAAGAAAAAAGTCAAAAAAAAAAAGAAGTTTGGTAAAGATCGGATGAAAAATAAAGGCTCTAACGCCTAATATTGTGGAGCGCTGTGGTCTAGTGGTAGAGCCTTGGACCCATGATCCAAAAGTCGTGGGTTCGATTCAGGTCATTGCCATATGCGTTGTGTCCCTGAGCAAGACACTTTATCGGCATTGCTTAGTACTGGTTCTACCCAGGAAGACATCGAGAGTGATTCAAATAAGTTCATAGAGCTTTCGTTACAATCGATGTCAAATAAATAAGTTTAAACTAACAAGGCAAAATATAGCATTTTTAACTAAATCAAGGGCCACAACTCCGCTGCTATTTGTCCGATCTGGCTGGTTTTCGAACTTGTCCCAGCTTACATTGACATTACCAAACGAGGCAAAATATAGCATTTTTAACTAAATCAAGGGCCATAACTCCGCTGTTACTGGTCAGATCTGGTTGTTTTTCAGAATTTTCTGAGCTTTTATTGACACTAACAATCTGGTAAAGTTTGGTAAAGATCGGATGAAAAATGGAGGCCCTATTGTCTTAATGAGGCAAAATATAGCATTTTTAACTAAATCAAGGGCCATAACTCCGCCGTTACTGGTCCGATCTGGCTGGTTTTCGAACTTGTGCAAGCTATTATTGACATTAATAATCTGGCAAAGTTTGGTAAAGATCGGATAAAAAATAAATGCTTTATCGTCTTAAAGAGGCAAAATATAGCATTTTTAACTGAATGAAGGGTCATAACTCTGCTGTTACTGGTCCATTTTAGCTGGTTTTCGAACTTATCCGAGCTTGCATTGACATTAACAATCTGGAAAAGTTTGGTAAAGATCAGATGAAAAATGAGGGCCCTATCGTCTTAACGAGACAAAAGTTAAAGACGGACGGACAACGAACGGACGACGGACAACTAGGCATCCCATCAGCTCTGCTGGCCTTTGGCCAGTAGAGCTCAAAAAAGAAGGTCCTATCACTTTAACCAGGCAAAATATAGCATTTTTAACTAATCAAGGGCCATAACTCCTCTGTTACTGGTCCGATCTGGCTGATTTTCGACTTTGTCTGAGCTTTCATTGACATTAACAAGGTTTACCACCACTAATTACATGTAAACCTCCGAGGTGTATAGTCGAATGTAGTTCCTATAATAAAAAGTAATTCCTCCTTTTTTGATGGAAATGGGCATTATAAGTAGGGGAAAGCTGCCCATTTCTATTCGTTTTACTGGATCACTGATGAACATTTTCAAAATTTCGACTCTATGCTTACACTTTGTGAGCAATGAAAACAGTCGATTAATAAAAACAGCTGTACCCTTGACCTGTTTGGTAAACAAACAAGAACTTTCTTACATGTCTTGTGACCCCACGTTTTCTGGTGATTTTTCAAGTGGAAAATTAGTTTTCTACTTGAACATTACACTGCTGCATTATCGATACTTGAGTTGAATTTGCAGCAAATCATTAATATGTGACACTTTAACATTGGTGTCTATGGGGAAAATAATTAGTGCTTTCATACCGCAATCAAATAATGTTTGGTAAAGTTCGGATGAAAAATGAAGGCCCTATCGTCTTAACAAGGTAAAATATAGCATTTTTAACTAATCAAGGGCCATAACTCCGCTGTCACTGGTCCGAACTGGCTGATTTTCGACTTTGTCCTAGCTTTTATTGACATTAACAATCATATAAAGTTTAGTAGAGTTTGGATGAACAAGAGGCCCAAGAGGGCCTGTGGACGCTCTACTGGCTAACAATGGCTCTTATAACATCAATGAAGCGAGTGACTGCCATTTACATTTTTTTTTAAAAGTTTCGGGCAAAAAACAGCTTTTTAACTAAATCAAGGGCCATAACTAAAGAATCTGATAAAGTTTGGTAAAGTTCAGATGTTAAACTCCTCTGTTACTGGTCCGACTGGTCCAACATGGAGCTAAAATAACAACAAAAAAAACACAAAAAAAACAACAAGAGGCCTTAGAGGGCCTGTGGACGCTCTACTGGCTAATATGGCTCATAACAACAATGAAGCGAGTGACTATCGTCTTAAAGAGGCAAAACATAGCATTTTTAATAAATCAAGAGCCATAACTCCACCATTACTGGTCCGAACTGGCTGGTTTTCCAAGTTGGCCAGTAGAGATAATAACAAGAGGTCAATGACCTTGAAGCTCTACTGATAGATTTTGATAGCTAGGTCAGCCATATCAATATCACTTACAGTTTTCAAGGAGTAGTCGCTACAAACTTGTTTTTAAAAATCTATGTTCTATGGTGGCCATATTGAATTTCCAGTCGACCTGAAATTGTGCTAGGATCAACTAGACATCAAGAGAAACATTCCTGTGAATTTTCATGAAAATCCGTAAAGTAGTTTCAGAGGAGTAGTCGCTACAAATTGTTACTATACAAACTCTATGTAAACAAAGATGGCCACTGGTGCCCATGTTTAATGTCGTATCAAAATAATTTGCGACAAGGATCAACATCATGTCATGTTGATCATTTTAGAAAAAGTCCCATATCAATATCACTTACAGTTTTCAAGAAGTAGTCGCTACAAACTTTTTTTAAAATTCTGTTTTTAGCCATGGCGGCCATCTTGAATTTCTGGCCAACCTAAAAATATATTCTGGGATCAATTAGACATCAAGAGCAACATTCCTGTGAAGTTTCATAAAAATTCGTCAAGTAGTTTCAGAGGAGTAGTCGCTACAAGTTTTTACTATATAAATCTATGTAAACAAAGATGGCTGCTAGCGGGCATGTTTAAAGTCGCATCGAAATAAATTTCGACAATATCAACATCATGTCATGCTGATCATTTTAGAAAACGTCCCATATCAATATCACTTACAGTTTTCAAGAAGTAGTCGCTACAAATTTATTTATTTTAAATCTATTTTTAACCGTGGTGGCTATCTTGAATTTCCGGCCAGCCTGACATTTTTCTAGAATCAACTAGATATCAAGAGCAACATTCCTGTGAAGTTTCATGAACATCCGTCAAGTAGTTTCAGAGGAGTAGTCGCTACAAGTTTTTATTATATAACTCTATGTAAACAAAGATGGCCACTGGCAGCCATGTTTAACGTTGAATCAAAATAATGTCGACTAGGATCAACATCATGTCATGCTGATCATTTTAGAAAAAGTCCCATATCAATATCACTTATAGTTTTCAAGAAGTAGTCGCTACAAACTTATTTTTTAAAAATCTATTTTTAGCTGTGGTGGCCATCTTGAATTTCTGGCCGACCTGAAATTTTACTAGGATCAATTAGACATCAAGAACAACATTCCTGTGAAGTTTCATGAACATCTGCCAAGTAGTTTCAGAGGAGTAGTCGCTACAAGTTTTTACTATATTACTCTATGTAAACAAAGATGGCCACTGGCAGCCATGTTTAACGTCGAATCAAAACGATTTTTGACAAGGACCAACATCATGTCATGCTGATCATTTAAGAAAAAGTCCCATATCAATATCACTTATAGTTTTCAAAAAGTAGTTGCTACAAACTTGTATTTTAACAAGAGGTCAATGACCTTGAAGCTCTACATTGATTTTGATTTCAGGAAGTAGTCGCTACAGACTTGTTTTTTGAAAATCTATTTTTAACCGTGGTGGCCATCTTGAATTTCCGGCCGACCTGAAATTTTGCTAGGATCAATTAGACATTAAGAGCAACATTCCTGTGAAGTTTCATGAAAATCCGTCAAGTAGTTTCAGAGGAGTAGTCGCTACAAGTTTTTACTATATAACTCTATGTAATCAAAGATGGCCACTGGCAGCCATGTTTAACGTTGAATCAAAATAATTTTCCACAAGGATCAACATCATGTCATGCTGATCATTTTAGAAAAAGTCCCATATCAATATCACTTATAGTTTTCAAGAAGTAGTCGCTACAAACTTATTTTTTAAAAATCTATTTTTAGCTGTGGCGGCCATCTTGAATTTCCGGCCGATCTGAAATTTTTCTAGGATCAACTAGACATCAAGAGCAACATTCCTGGGAAGTTTCATGAACATCCGTCAAGTAGTTTCAGAGGAGTAGTCGCTACAAGTTTTTACTATATAACTCTATGTAAACAAAGATGGCTACTGGCAGCCATGTTTAACGTTGAATCAAAAAGATTTTTGACAAGGATCAACATCATGTCATGCTGATCATTTTAGAAAAAGTCCCATATCAATATCTCTTATAGTTTTCAAGAAGTAGTCGCTACAAACTTGTATTTTAAAACTCTATTTTTAGCTTTGGCGGCCATCTTGGATTTCACATCAACATGAATTTTTGCTAGGATCAACTAGACTTTATGGGCAACATTTCTGTAAAGTTTCATGAATATCCATCCAGTAGTTTCAGAGGAGTTGTCGCTACAAATAAAAGTTTACGGACAGACAGACGGACAGATGGACGACGGACGCCGCACCACAGCATAAGCTCTGCTGATCTCTGATCAGTAGAGCTAAAAATCTATTTTTAGCTTTGGCGGCCATCTTGGATTTCACATCAACATGAATTTTTGCTAGGATCAACTAGACTTCATGGGCAACATTTCTGTAAAGTTCCATGAATATCCATCCAGTAGTTTCAGAGGAGTAGTCGCTACAAATAAAAGTTTACGGACAGACGGACAGACGGACGACGGACGCCACACCACGGCATAAGCTCTGCTGATCTCTGATCATTCAAGCTCAAAATCGAAAGAAAAAAAAATTAAAAAAAAAATTTCAAAAAAATAAAAAAAAATAAAAAATTAAAAAATTAAAATTACAAAATTTAAAAAAAAGAAATATAAAAATAATAGAAGAACAAAAAAGTCAAAAAATGTGGTAAGTTTGGTAAAGATCAGATGAAAAATGAAGGCCCTAATTGCCTTAACAAAGCAAAATATAGCATATTTAACGAAATCAAGGGCCGTAACTCCCTTGTTACTGGTCTGATTTGGCTTGTTTTTTAAACTTGTCCAAAGCTTTTATTGACATTAACGATCTGGTAAAACTTGGTAAAGATCGGATGAAAAATGAAGGCCCTATCATCTTAACGAGGCAAAATATAGAATTTTTGACTAAATCAAGGACTATTACTGCGCTGTTACTGGTCCGATCTGGCTAGTTTTCGAACTTGTCCGAGGTTTCATTGACATTAACGATCTATTTAAGTCTGGCAAAGATCAGATGAAAAATGAAGGCCCTATCGTCTTAACGAGGCAAAATATAGCATTTTTAACTTAATCAAGGGCCATAACTCCGCTGTTACTGGTCCAATCTGGCTGGTTTTCAAACTTATTCGAGGTTTCATTGACATTAACAATCTGTTAAAGTTTAGCAAAGATCAAATGAAAAATGAAGACCCTATATTCTTAACAAGGCAAAATATAGCATTTTTAACTAAATCAAGGGCCATATAACTCCGAGAAAAGAATATCATAAAATCTGGTAAAGTTGAAGAGCCCAGAGATATTCTTAGTCTGTCTTAGTTCAAAGTCAGTGTTAAGATATTGGGACTCAGTGATCCCAACATTTGGGTTGAGACAAGGAAAGATAGATATTCTTAGTTCAAGGTCAAAGTATTAAAATACTAGGATTCAGTATCATATTTTAATACAAAAACTAACTTGTTTAAGTGTACTGTACCAGGGAAATAATTGCATACTTTGTTATACTACTTGAGTAATTAAGTAATATTCCAGTAGTATTTCAAAGTAATATTTCCCCGTGTGGTTGCCGGGGTAAAATACAACCACTGCAAACACACCGTCACATGCAGAGGGGTAGGACCCCCCCATTCATATTCATTTTGTCATTTTTTGTTCATGCTCATTAAAGGTCTTCATCATGACCCCTGCATTGTTTCAGGTGCCATCTCGCTCACATTACTAAGAGCAGTGGCAGAAAAAACAATAAACGTGGCTCCAGCTTAAATGGAGTTTTTACGATAGAATTTGCAGCAACTCTGCAGTTCAGGGTGAGAAGGTTCTAGGCCCATTTTCCATATTTTATCTCGATGTACATGGAAGATGAGCCTGGCATGTTCATGCCTGTTAGGCGCCATATAACCTGTAATGTGTTGGTGCGCCTTAAAACCCCAATTCAATTCAAAGTAATATTCATTTTCCTGATACAGTACATTTAAAAAAGTCTCTTTTTGGGATATATATAACTCAAGACTGAATAGTATTACATCAGGGTCTGACAAATCCTCTGCCCGGAGCTCGCGGGCTACCAAAAGTCGAGATCCGGACTATCATTTTTTTCTATCTCGCGTCCGGCGGGCTACTGCAAATTTTCTTTTGAAGTAGCCCGGCAAAAAAACAGATTTTAGCTCTAATCCATATCACAAAATCCTGTGTTCCCAGCTAATTAGTCAGATAAGATTACACCGCAACGCGTCGATAATAACACCAATTAACAAGGTGTTTAGACACCACGGGTGATCGGATCAGATCGATTGACAGATAAGTTATGTACAGGGTTTCCCGAAGACCTATATCGGATGTCGCATGCGACATGCTTTAATGCCCGGCGGCGATTTTCCGTCATCCTTTGATCTCCGCGACATCCCTTAAATGCCACTTCAAACAATTGCAGTCCTGCGCGTGCCTGAATCTGATTGAGAGGTTTATTGTCGCTCCCACTAAATAAGCTATCAGCCATATCATATTCGCGATAGCAGACAGCTGATTACCACCTGTGACCTGACCCGTGACCTGTGTATACACTTGTTAGTGTTGAGTAATTAGGACACGGTGCTTTATTGATGAGGGACATGTGTTGAGTTGAGAAGAACAATTGCCGAAAAAGAATGTTTATGACATGATTGTTTCATTCTGCAAGAATGTGTATGTAAGGGTTACATGACCCAAAAAAACGTCCTAACTCCGGAATATCGCATCTACAGGTGGGTGGGTAAATCACACACAAAAACAATTGAGTTGTGGGGAATGGGGGGTATCTGAAATAAATCAATCAAGATGGTGTCTCAAACATTTTTAATCAAGATGGGCTGCTTTTCAAGATAACGAAACACATTTTTTTCTCTAATACTCGTTGATAAGGCTTGTTGCTTCTAAAAATAGAATGAATTCAAGAACAACTCCTACGAAATTTCGTACTTCGTCATCAATTAGATTCGTACTATTGTACATCGTACTCAATTTGATTCATACTATCGGTTATTTTTCAGAGGGGAAGATCCATTGCACGGCCGTTTTTGAAAAAATCGCGCCCAATATTTGGTGGAGTGGGTGGGGTAAAAACATTTTTTTTTTTTTTTTTTTTAAACTCCTACTTTCTCAATATTGTTATGTTTTTTAAGTACAAAAATATAACAACAAACTTTACAGTGACACTGTCAAAAATAAAACATTATCCATTTCATTTCAATGATTAAGAGGCATTTTATAATAATTTTGCTTTAGCACCCACATGATTTAAAATATCTTTCTAAAATTTAGTTAAACCCTTAAAGCCTAGATTTAGATCATTATTAAATGCCTCTAAATTACTTAAAAGGTATTTGATAATTTGTTTTATTTTATATTGGTAAAACAACAAAGTCAAAAGTCATATATTATAGACATAATTTTATTGGTAAATCCATTTACATACAAACATGTTCAATAACAGTGAAAAATGTTAATGAGTCGCCTCGAGTCCGCCGCGCGCATGCCGGGCTACCAAGTTTAGTTTCTGGGAGCCCAGTGGGCTACCACAGATTTTAAAGATTTGTCGGACCCGGTACATAGTAATATCGGTTATTTTTTCTGGTACAGCGAGTACACTTAAAAAAGTCACTTTGTTGGGTAAACATTACACTAGTCTAACAAGAGCTGTCGGAGAACAGCGCAGCTCGACTATTCGATTTTTTCAGAGAATAATAAATTGTACAGCTAGTGTATACCATCAGAAAACAAGGCTAAAACAATGTGGGGTGGGGTTGGGGGATAGGGCTTGTATAGAAACTCGGGCCGATATAAAATTATGTGAAATTTTATTATTTTTATCTGTTTTAATCTAAAATTGGTGTCATTTTAAAGAAATTTGTGGTCGAAAGGCAACTCAGGGAGGGAGCTGATATCTGGCAATTTTTATTGTGGCCTCATTTCGTCTTTTTTATTGATATTTCATCTGTGTATCTGAATTTAATCTAAATTGTCTTATATGTAAATGATTGCGTTCAAATTAAAATATTAATATCCAAATAATGGAAGACAAAAATTCCCCTCCCCATGTCCTCAATGTGAGGGGAGCCCATAAACCAATGGTGGGGGTGGGGTGGGGTGGGGGGGGGGGAAACAATTCCCCTCCACATATCCTCCATGTGAGGGGAGCCCATTAGGGTGGGGGGGGGGGGGGGGGGGGGTTGCGCATCCAACATAGCTATATACAGTCGAACTTCAATAGCTCGAACACAGGTGATTCGAATACCATCGGTAACTCGAACACATTTTCCGGTCCCGACACAAGTCCTATATAATTCAATGTAATTTAACATCGTTTTTCAAATATTATTTCTCGAATACCCCAGCTCGCTCGAATACTTTGTTAGGTCCGAAGATCCATTTTTGTGTGAATTTAAACCTCGCTTAATCGAAGGTGATGATCCGTTGCCATGCGACGTCGGCCATATTAATTGTAATCGACACGTTTGTATTTGTTTGTAGCAAGTTCGATCATAGTGCGAAAACAGATCAAGTTGGTTGTTAAAGGTGCGAACATTTATGATTTAAAGCGATAATAGACAGATAAAATTTATGTTTAGTGAAATTCGTTTACTGTTAATTACGATAAATTAAACACGGTTGATTTTCTAATTAAATAATATACTGAAACCAGTCTTACCTTGTTCTCATATTCGGACTTTCGGAACGTATGTTAAAATCTATTTGTGTGATATTTCTTTAAATAAATGATAAAACAAGCACATTATTGCAGTTTTTCTTGTATTTTCAGTGTAACAATTACATGTTATATATCCGTTATGAGGTTTAAACAAACATGCATGAACATAAAAAACGTACCGAGAACGATACATCACGTACACAAGTAACACTATTTCGCTTGGTACATAAATTCGGATAGATATTTTGTTTTTTACCGTTACCTCGATGCCTCGAAGCCACCGATAGCTCGAACATATCCCTATGGTCCCGCTGACTTCTAGCTATCGAGGTTCGACTGTATGTGTAAAAAATACAAAAAAATTGAGTTTCGAGTGGGTGTGGGGTTGTGGGGTGGAAATTGACCAAAACAACACAGAAATATGTAAAAAAAAAAAAAAAAAAAAAAAAAGTGCGGAGGGGTGGTGGGGGGAGTGGGGGTGGGGGGTGGAGGAGGGAGCCCATGCCCCAATATGGGTGAAGTATGAATAAGATGCATAATGCTATAAGAAATCCCAAACCAAAATTATAGATATATACATGCTTAATGCAAACCTAGATCTGCCTTTATTGCACATTTTATGGGCCATCACAATTTGGGTTCCATGGGAGCCCAGAATTTGCAGAAGACAAAATTACTTACCCAACCCTTTACAACATACTATAAGGAAACCAATTCCTAAATTTAGTTCAGCTAGGACAAGAAATGTAAGAGGAATAGACCAGTAAACATAGTTTACATGCAAAATTTGATGTGAAACAGACACATTTTGAGGGCTATCAGAATTTGGGTTCCATGGGAGCCCAGGGGTTACAGGAACCAAAATTACTTAAACAGCCCTTAAAATAATGCTATAAGGAAGCTAATGGTCAAATTTGGTTGTGCTAGGGTAAGAAATGTAAGTGATATAGATAGACTTGTAAACACAGCTTACCCCTAAAATTTGATGTGAAATGGGACACATTTTATGGGCTATCATAATTTGGGTTCCGTGGGAGCCCATGGGTTACAGGAACCAAAATTGCTTATTTATCCCTTAAGATAATGCTAAGGAAGCCCACGGCCAAATTTGTTCGTGCTAGGATAAGAAATGTAAGAAATATAGACTTGTAAAGACAGCTTACACGCAAACCTTGATGTGGGATGTCGATGCCGGGGTGATTACATAAGCTCTCTTATTCTTTGAATAGTTGAGCTAATAAATTACTGTATAGGGTATAATTTTATTAGAATGTTCTATCAAATTTTGAAACAAATGTTGCCATAATGGTTATATGAATATTAAGTTTTCAGAGATGGACTGGACTCATATCCAAGACTCAACTCTGAACATTTAATTTGTACTCATTGTCATTGATTCAGAAATGCACAAGCTGAAGTAACTGTCATATTATGGTGGTACAGTATACAGTTATCACATGTGTGTTTGGGGAACAGTCAAAACTGTTTTCCCGAGGTGGAGGGGATGGCAGTGTGAACTGTTTCCCGAGGCCGACAGGCCGAGGGAAACAGTTCACACTGACATCCCCCGACACCAAGGGAAAACAGTTTTGACTGTTCCCCAAACACACATGTGATAACTGTTTTATTACCTGATTAATGTTACTGCACGAAACAGTGAAAATAAAAATTTGTTTTATAATGGGAACCTTTGGTGAAAAAAGCAACATGACGTCACGCAAACGAAATTCCAGCATGTGAGGGAAACAGTCTAAACTAAAGCCCGGTTTTTCACCGGGAACAGTCTTTGCCATAGTGAATTAGCAAGAAATGACGATATAGCATTTATATAGGAGATCAGGTAATAATATAAACTATTGTGCTGAAGTCAGCTTTTACACATTGTATTTTATGGTTTAAAATTTAATCAAAAAACTAAAAAAACACTAAAAATAAGTAAATTGTTTATGTTTATCATGTTTATTGATTGAAGAACACACTGAAAATTAAATTAAATCTGTTTTCTTTTCATCTGATTACTGTAAAACTGTCAATTATATAAATACTGGTTTTACAGTCAGTCACATGTTTCTGTACCGACTATTTATCCTTGCCTATGGCTACCATATGCTGTAAAATGTTTATGTAATGGTGTACCAATAAGATATTTAGTCTAATGTCTAATGACATATACCTTTTAGTCATTTCCAACAACATGTGAATTACCTAACTTTAGTCTTTACAATAATACATGTATAATGTTGACATTAAAAAAATCAAAAGTAGAATTCAGATTCTATGCTTATAAATCTTGATAAAAATAATCAAACGATTCATATTGTAATTTTGATACTCTTTAAGGTCAAACTAAAAGTTAAAATTAATAAAGATATTTGAACGCTTCTTTTACAAAAAGTTCTATAATTTAATAGACTATTTCTCTGTCAGGTAAAGACAAACAAATAAATTATGTCATATCCAGTCAATTATATCTAGTCACTTTTGTATCTATTTTGTTGATCATTTTATTGTCATCTTAATAATAAACAGCTCTCTTCATTTCAAAACTAGTGCTGCTAGTCACCTTTTATTTTTTATCTAGTCATATCTAGTAATGTGTGTATCTCTTCATTTTTATCTTGTTTCTGAATGTATGCTTAAAATTATGTTTTCTTACAACATTCATCATTGGAACATGTCCCCAACTTTGACAAACATTGGTGATAATAGAGGCAACATATTAAAATCAAGTTTTAACCATGTACATGTAACCATCTTACTGTTAGAAACAGTCAAAGAATTAATATCATTCAACTTGGTTTAGTATATATACATATATATTAATTATAAGATATTAAGAAAGTTATACAAATATTTAATCGGAAATTGTATTACATTCTGCTAAAGTGGCTAAAAAAACTTAGCCAAAAATGGCTCAACAAAAATCCCATTGGCTAAAGAAAATTGAGGTGGTTTAGCCAAAATGGCTAAACAATCTTTCTATTTTTAGTAACAATGACCTTGACCTTGATTCCAGTAGCCCCAAATGCAATACCAACCTTCCTTTCCATATAAGCTACCTACCCAGCAAGTTTACATCACTCCTAACAAAAGTTACTGAGCGGAAACCATATTTCTATTTTTAGTAACAGTGACATTGACCTTGCCATATAAGCTACATAACCTGCAAGTTTCATTGCAATACCTCACTCCTAACAAAAATTATTGAGCAGAAACCACTTTTCTATTTTTAGTAACAGTGACCTTGACCTTGAACTCAGTGACCCCAATTGCAATCTCAACCTTCCTTTCCACAGAAAATCTCAACCTTCCTTTCCACAGAAGCTACCTACCCAGCAAGTTTCGTCACAATACCTCGCTCCAGACAGTTATTGAGCGGAAACCATTTTTCTATTTTTCGTAACAGCGATCTTGCCCTTGAACCCAGTGGCCACAAATGCAACCCCAACCTTCCTTTCCATATAAGTTACCAACCCTGTAAGTTTCATCGCAAAAGCTCAT
Source organism: Cyrtodaria siliqua (assembly GCA_037043455.1). Taxonomy (NCBI): domain Eukaryota; kingdom Metazoa; phylum Mollusca; class Bivalvia; order Adapedonta; family Hiatellidae; genus Cyrtodaria; species Cyrtodaria siliqua. The sequence continues at coordinate 39,534 of JAWPHD010011583.1, forward strand.
TCCTAACAAAAGTTATTCAGCGGAAATCATGAGTTTGACCCAAGTTCCCAATATAACATATAGCAGATTTAAAAAATTCAAAGGCCATAACTCTGGTGGTACTTGCCCGATCTGGATGGTTTTCGAACTCATTCGAGCTTTCATTGATATCAACAATCTGGTAAAGTTTGAAAAGATCGGATGAAAAACAAAGGCTCTGTCGTGTTAACGAGGCCAAATTATAGCATATATCAGAAAATCAAGGGCCATAACTCCGATGTAAATGGTCCGATCTGGCTGTTTTTCGAACTCGAGGTTTAATTGATATCAACAATCTGGTATAGTTTGGTAAAGATTGGATGAAAAATGAAGGCCCTATCGTGTTAACGAGGAAAAATATAGCAGTTTTAACTAAACAAGGGCAATAACTCCGGTGTTACTGGTCTGAACTGGGGCAAAAGTTACTGGACAGATGGACGATGGATAACTCGCCATCCCATAAGATCTGCTGGCCTTCAAACTTCAAAATGAACAAACTTACGGATGGACAGATTACTATATGCTCCCTCCCCTTACATCAAGTGAGGTAATTATATTTCGTCAAGGGAGGTAATGTTTTTCATTAAAGAAGATCATTTATGTTTTTCAAAAAGAGGTAGATTATTTTTTCAAAATACTTTAGCTTTTATCAATGGAGGGACGTCCGTGGCCGAGTGGTTAACGTCTCTGACTTGAAATCACTTGCCCCTCACCGCTGTAGGTTCGATCCCTCAGAGGCCTAGGAATCTTTATGTGAGGAAGCTATCCAGCTGGCTTGCGGAACGTCGGTGGTTCTACCCAGGTTCCCGCCCGTGCATGAAAATTGCCCGGAGGGGCACCTGGGGTCTTCCTCCACCAGTGGAAGCTGGAAAGTCGCCATATGACCTTAGCTATTGGTGCGACTATAAAATCCAATTCAATTCAATTCAATTTTATCAATGGAGATACAAAAAATGATTCAGTTTTTATCAATGGGGATAATTTTATGTTTCTATCAAAAAATTTTTTTTCTAAATTAATAAAAATATTCATCAAGGGGGAGAAATTGAGTTTTTTCATCAAAAGAGGTAATTATTCTTTATCAAGGGAGGCAATATATTAGACAATATATTATATTTTCTTCAAGGGAAATTATTATTTTTTTCACAAAAAGAGATAATTTACCGTATTTTACCTTGTATAGTACGCAGTTTTTTTACTTCTTTTAAGGTTGCCGAAAGCGGGGTGCGTACAATACAAGGAAACAATACAATAAGCTTTCTTTCTTGCATTTTATATGCAGAAAATCGATGTCAGACTGGAGAAAATCGCCGATAAAAACATCGGGGACGTAAGACATTTGTGAATGCCGATAATACTTTATTTTTCGTGACTTACTCGCTTTATACAAGTAATTTATTGACTTAATTCGACTTAGAAATGAATAAAGTTTATTATAAAGCTTGTTTTTATATAAATTTTTTTTGCATATTTGTTGTAGAATTTCAATAAATGAGTGAACGAAATTCGGCCCTTGTTTTGTTATTTATATCAGCTGACTTGATATCACGTGATTTCCATGAATTAGACTCAGGTACACGTAGTATTGTACAATTCTATTCTCATATGTTAAATGCACCAGACGACACTTGCAGATGACAGTAAAAGCGATGATGGCGACATGAATAAAGTGTACATCTATTATTAAAAATACTTGCATATTTGTTGCAGAATTTCAATAAAGGATGATATGTTTTCCCTTTGTTTTGCTGTTATCTGCTAAATTGTTTATAATTTCAAACGTTTTGCAAACTTCAGAAATAGCTGCAGTACAGACACACTTTAAACACGGGTAGAGTGGGTTATTCTAGTTCTATAATCCTTTGAAGTTGACGCAAGTAGCGACACCCTCTATTGATATTTTTGAGGATGGGTTAGTCTTTTGATTTAACCGACAAATACGCAGTAAAATGTGTAGGTCTCTGACAGATAATGGAATGGACTCCTCTCATTCAATAGCGACGACCTGTAACACCTAAATTAAAAATGGTTTCACCGGTTAAAACATTGCCTCAGCTGGCGTGTATTCATGACCGATGATTACACAGTTTATTTAACCAAAACTGGGATATGCATGCCAGATAATGATGGCCTTGACCAATGACCTACTCATCACAAAAGCAATATGTTCTTCCAGTCTCCCAGGGCATTGTTTCTATGTAGTTTCATTTACCTAGTTGTTCTACTTTGGGAATCATGCCAGGTCATGGTGACCGTGATCTTTGACCTACTGACCCCAAAAGCAACAGGTTCCTCCTTTTTCTAAGAGCAATGCACATAAAATGATTCTTAAGCCTGGGTGGTATAATTTGGCAATTATCATGTAGAATGCGTTTATACATTTACGGTCATGGCAACCTACAATTGACCTACAAACAGCAAAAGCAATACGATTCCTCCAGTTGCCAAGGGCAATGTACAAGTAGGTATGAAGTATTATCAACCAGAATGTGTATATGCATTGACCTAACTGACCCCAAAAACAATTGCCAAGGGTAATGTACCTAGACATCTTCATGAGCCTAGGAATGCTCGTTTCCACTGATAGATGGTAACATGTGGTTTTCCCTTTGTTTAGGAATAGAATGACCATTAAGGATACAATAGGCTCAGGTGATTGTTGAATGAATTCTACTGAATTACTGTTTTAAGCAACACCTCCTATCACCCAAGAACAGTCATGTTAACGTGACAAACAGACAAGATGATTCCAGCATGCAAAAATTACCATTGTATTATTTCATTGGAGTAATGTTTACTAATATGCTAAATCTCACCTGCTTCATTTTTTCCTTCAATTCCTCGTTTTCCTTCGCCACTTTTGCAGTTTGTTTATATCGGCTCTGTAATACAAGGAATGCTGTTATTGTAAAATCATGGAATTGTAAAACTTATTACACTGTTTTAGCTCCTTTCACTCAACAAGCTCTAAATTCATATAATATAATATACAAGCTCAAAATTATTTTAGTACTCTCAAAGACCAATATCAATTTGTAAGTTATATGTTAACATTAATGTCATTAAAGGACATTTTAAGCCAAGATAAAGATATTTTGTGTCAGTTTATCAGTTGACACTGTGACATTCCAATCTGTGAAATATCACGGTCTTAAAACTTGGACGAACAACTTCATGGATGGATAATAAGACATCTGGGTTAATTGAACTTCAATGTTTATACCTGCATACAATAGATACGCCATTTTTCTTTGTGCCATGGCTTCACAAAAAATGTATGATTCATACCTCACGTGTCACCTTTTGAACATAAGACGGTCCTTTAGTTAAGAAGATGAAATCACACTTGGGGCTAGCCACAGCATGCTTTTTCATGGGGTCATCCCACTGAGCCCAGCTCTCCTCAAAGATTATGCCACAAGAGAAACATCTAACGCCAAAGTCTGTAAACATAAAATAGATTTTTAAGAAATAAATCATTACATTTATATTCTGGCTATATTCTGGCTACCTTTATAGGTAGATGTCCATATGAGGTCATGATGACCGCAACCTTAGTTGATCTACTGACCACAAAAACAATTATCCCCTCACCAAGGGCAGTGTACATGTACCTTTCATGAAAGTTGGTGCTTTTGGTCTTATCATGTGGAATGCATACTTTTTTAAAGACGGATGGATGTATGGATGTACATTTGTTTGGATATAAGTAGGTACAAAAATATATTTAAAGTTAGTTTATTAGGATTTAAAAGTATTGAGTAAAAAAACTATAAAATATTAAATAAAACATTTTTAGAAAATAAAATATTTTCCCTACATATCTATCCTAATTTTTTTAGCATGTAATAGAAACATATTTTATTTGGCCTTATTGATATATTTATCAGTTGATATGGCCTTCTAATCTGTGAAGTGGTTAAACAACCATCAGCTTATCCTTTTTTTTTTTATCTTTTTTTACATTAATTTTTTGTTTAACACTAATTTTTACATTAATTAGTACAAGAAACAGGCACTGAAAAATACCCAGCAGGAAGTTAGTAAAACTGAAATACAGGTGATATACGGAGACTCTAACGGTCGCAGGCTACACATCAAGGACCACTCTGTGAAAAACATTTCAGTATCTGGTCAAACTGTAGACAATATTGACCTGTTACTCCAACAAACAAACATTAAGGAGAGTGAAACGGTGACAGCCGCAGTCATGCATTTAGGGACAAATGACATTGCAACAACGGAAAAAAATATGGTATTTAAAACAAGAGGCCCAAGAGGGCCTGTAGACGCTCTACTTGTATGATGTGATTCAAAAACATAAACATGATAGAGGCCAACCCAAGAAACATGTTTCCTATATATAACTCTATGTAAACTTTGGGTTATCGTGGCGGCCATTTTGAATATATGACGACAACGATAAACACAAACTTGATAGAGGCCAACAACAGGAACATGCATATGAAATTTAACTAGAATGGAGTAAGTGGTAATATGTCATTTGATAAATGTCCTTAAATTTGACCTAAGTTTAGCCATGGTGGCCATCATGGATGACTGGAGGCCCCAAATCTGAGGGGGACTATCCCAAAGATCATTGTGTTTAAGTTTCATCAAAATCTTTCAAGCCGTTTCAGAGAAGTTGTAATTTTTAACCTTTTCCTATAAAACTCTATGTAAAATTTGGGTCGCCGTGTCGGCAATTTTGATTATTTGACGATAACGAAAAACACAAACTTGATAGAGGCTAACCCAAGGAACTTGTATATGATATTTCACAAGAATGGAATAAGTGGTTTCGGAGATGTCGTTTAAAATTTACTTAAATTTTACCTAGTTTTAGCCATGGCGGCCATCTTGGATGACTGGTGGCCATGAAAAACACAAATCTGAGAGGCACTATCCCAAATATCATTGTGCTTAAGTTTCATCAAAATCTTTCAGGAGGTTTCAGAGAAGATGTAATTTTTAACCTTTTCCTATATAACTCTATGTAAATTTTGGGTCGCCGTTTGCCCATTTTTATTATTTGACGATAACGAAAAACACAAACTTGATAGAGGCCAACCCAAAGATGTATATGATATTTCACAAGAATGGAATAAGTGGTTTCGGAGTTGTCGTTCGAAATTTCCTTAAATTTTACCTAGTTTTAGCCATGGCGGCCATCTTGGATGACTGGCAGCCGCGAAAAACATAAATCTGAGAGGGATTATCCCATATATCATTGTGCTTAAGTTTCATCAAAATCTTTCAGGCAGTTTCAGAGAAGATGTAATTTTTAACCTTTTCCTATATATCTATATGTAAACTTTGAGTCGCCGTGGCGGCCATTTTTATTATTTGATGATAACGAAAAACACTACCTTGATAGAGGCCAAACCAAGAAACATGAACATGATATTTTACAAGAATGGAAGAAGTGGTTTCGGAGGAGATGTCGTTTGAAATTTCCTTAAAGGGTCCTCCAAATTAAAATAACTTTCCTTTGTATTACAAAGATAATGATTAGCAGTTTCTAAAAATACTTCGGTCAAAATCATAAACCCATTCGTTCATCGGTAAATCACGAATCCATACGGCACATTTGCCCTAATACACACCTGTCACGGAAACGTAACTGAGGTTTCACGGAAACAGCCGAATGGAAAAAACCCGTTGATGTCACGAATTACTTATGGTTCGTTAGAAACCAAAATGGCGGACACAAACCAAGTAAACAATGCTCGCGAGCGAAGTGGACAATCAACATTTTGTGTACCCCATCCACTTTGATTCTGAGCGTATAAAGAATAAATGAAAACAATAAACGAATAATACTAATAATCTCATGATATTAGATTTTTCAATGTCTTCATCCTGTGACTGTGTCTCCGTCTGTGTGTCTGCAAATCGGAGAATCGGTGAATTGCGTCAGGTTTCAGCATTGGTTTTAAGTTTTGATACCTACTGTATTTACTCAATGAACACTCATTAATTCCGGACACCTCATTAATTGAAGAAAATAATAAAACTAGTGCTCCGACATATTAAGAAATCAATCTTATTTCAATAGTTTTGATGCTTTTATAAATTCGGACATCGGGAAAAGATGAATTATTCGCCGAAAATGACAGGTTAAAATTACAATCAACGACTTCTAATTGCTGATTGCATCTCGATAATTACCAACAGAGGCAGCAGAATATACTTCAATGAATTTAATTGTAACTTGTTTGATGCAATTAAATAAAAAGTTTTTGATCATGATTTTTTACTGTTATTAATGAGCCATTTTGAAACAATTACATTATTACTGACCCACCCTATAATTTTGTGTAATCGGTCAGGCGCGTGTTAAAACAATTGTCTAAACCAGGTAAAACCATTCCAATGTAGGTGTTACGGGTTGTTTTGTGTTGTCGCTGTCGTAGCTAGTGTGTAGTGGGCCATTCTATTATCTGGCATTACCAGCAAAAAAATACGGTCTCGCTCACACAGGTAAAGTGCTGTGCGATTTGTTGTCTGTTTGTACAGACACATGAACTATTTTTTATTTCATACTATAAGCATGGCATGCTTTGTATTAAGCTTCAATTTGAGGAATAACATGATGGTGCAATTAAATGGATAAAGAATACGACTATTTTATAATTTTTATTTATTTTCTGCAATACCTCGTATGTTTTTATTTTGTAATAAAATAATCAACATGTTTTAAAATTGCATTGTCTCATTATTCAATAAAGTTCATTGCTACATTTCAAACAAAATATAATAATTTAATATAATAAACTAGATGTCATAATTGTTCATTAGTTCATTGTTTACACATTTTTTATTAGTTCACTGTTGTGGACTGAATCGCATATAGCCCAGTATACTATTACACAGTCCGCATTAGCCAGCATATAACTACACTTTTGACTAGAACGTGACAGTTCCACAGATCGAACAGTGTACCCCTCACTCACCGCAAAACCCACTCTACCCGCGTGTAAAGTGTGTCTCGGTGTACTGATTTCACAGGTTTTACAGTTTGCCCAAGTTGAGTACCGTAATTTTAGACAGTTTATAGAATAGCCGCATAGTTACCAATAAGTGATCATTAATGGATGGATTTTCGTAATTACCGTAAACAACGAAGGTGAGATTACCCCGAACATCACAATTAAAAATACTTACCGTAGAATGTTAATTTACAGTTCCCTCTCAAAATATTCGGACATTGGCAAATATGAATTAATTTTGGAAAGTTATATTTCCGGACACCAAAAAAATTAATTATGTTATCCCGTCTGAACTGATAGAGTAAATGTAATCTCTTTTTCGTTTCATAAGAGTCATCAAAATCTTTCTCAGTAAAATGGTCCGAACATACGCGAGAGTGCTCTGAAAAATTCCATTTCACACCGTTTTTCAAAACAAGTTCAATCCATTTAGTTCGATGATGGCAACATGGGAATGTGTGTAGACTTACACTGCCTTCCTGTTTACTTTTTCTACAAAAGCTTAATGAGCACCTTTTCACCATGATGAAGACACAAACACATCAATAATATTCCAGAGTTTAAAACACTTAGGCTATATGAGAAAAATGGACATCCAACAAGAGTAACGGTTTGTTTACACATAGATACGCGCCATAATTGATTATGTAAATTAGGTAGTTTGTACGGAAGATGTGATTGGTCGTCCCTTATGACGTCATTTTCCGAAGATCGATCGCGCACCAGTTTTTTTTGTGTACAGGTAAACTGCATTTATCAACGGTTTTTGAGAAAACGGACGATGACATTGACATTCTTTTATAATAAGCTTTCATTTAAAATCACTTTATTTTTCAATTTGGAGGACCCTTTAAATTTTACCTAGTTTTAGTCATGGCGGCCATCTTGGATGACTGGCGGTCGCGAAAAACATAAATCTGAGAGGGACTATCATTGTGCTTAAGTTTCATCAAAATCTTTCAGGTGATTTCAGAGATGTAATTTTTAACCTTTTCCTATATAACTCTATGTAAACTTTGGGTCGCCGTAGTGGCCATTTTTATTATTTGACGATAACGAAAACACAAACTTGATAGAGGCCAACCCAAGGAACATGTATATGATATTTCAGTAGAATGGAATAAGTGGTTCGGAGATGTCGTTTGAAATTTACTTAAATTTGACCTAGTTTTAGCCCATTCACAACATCTCGTACACTGCTTCGCAGCATGACTCAAATGTAATACGCAGGTTTCCATATTGGTTACGTCATACTAGCGTGACGCGCGTTAGATTCCCGCCAAAACGAATTTGCATTCAAAATCAAAGTTATCTTCAACATTTTGCAATGTCATTTAGCCGATTGCTCCATCTATAGTTTATTTACGTGAAAGCAGTGATGAAACCTTCATCTGTATTGTAAATAACAAACATGCAATGCAAATCATACATCAACACGTGTGGCCAGCGGCCATAATGTTTATGTAGCAACAGCTTAGCAACAGTGCACTATTTTCTGTGCCGTTGCCTTCTGGCTAACAGAATGTGAAGATTTTGAACATACCGAAGCGCCGTGATACACTCGAGGCGGGATCCCGAGAAATTACGGGATTGGCCGAGCGTTCACGATTGGGTTTTAGCCATGGCGGCCATCTTGGATGACTGGCCGCCATAAAAAACATAAATCTGAGAGGGGCCCTCCCAAGTAACATTGTGATGAAGTTTCATCAAAATCCTTTAAGCGGTTTCAGAGGAGATGTTGATTTTATAAAATTGCTATTTTATAAAATTGCTAACAGACGGACAGACAGACAGACGGACGAAAAGTGATCGCATAAGCCCTCCTGGCCTTTGGCCAGTAGAGTTAAAAACAATAATGGCACAAGACTAAATTGAGGCAAAATTTCCACAATCACCCATTGCTTTTTCAAGCATATTACCTCGACTTGGGAAAAACTCTGTCGCAAAACGATTTAACGAGGATGCAAAATACATCAACAGCAAAGTGTTGGCTCACTGTAAAATGAAAACGCATCTTCATTACATCGATAACGACGAAGTTTTTCTGAGAAGGGAAACATTGTGAAATCTATGTATGACACACATGATCCTTTGGGAATTCATGTATCAGAAGAGGGGGCGGAGATTCTGTTGGACAACTTGACCGCATTTTTGATTAATGGAATGTCAGATGAATGGGACATGTCTATGAAGAAGCGATCAATGAGTAACAACTCTTCCTCAACCCCGCCGTCGGCTACACACTCAGCCAAGCAAACAAAAACGTAAGTTAATACCAACTTCAAAAAAGTTGAAAACAATTTAAACAAAAGAAAATAATAATAGGTAGATCCCTATTATTAAATGAACACTAACATATCTTCTATGTTCTTATTGGGTGATAGCACTCTAAGTCAACAGACTAATCTCCTAAAAACGTGTGTAATATACGCGTATAATCCTTCCCTTAAGTTACATAATGTCCTTTTCAATAGCATCTGTGAATGTTAATGGCTTAAGAGATAAGAACAAACGTAGGAATATATACACTTGGCTAGATAAAAAGCAGTTTGATATTGCTTTCCTGCAGAAAACACATTGTTACAATGAATTAGAATCGAAAACATGGGGTAATAAATTGGGAGGGGACACCTATTGAAATAAAGGAAACAGCTCGTCATGTGGCGTCGCTATACTTATAAAAAAGAATTGGCATATATCAACGGTTGAGAAAATAGCGGATGATAACGGACGACTTTTATCAGTTGCAATAAATATAGACACGAATACAAAAGTAAGATTAACAAACGTGTACGCTCAGAATAACAGTAAAGCACGAAAATTATTTTTCAAATCATTGAATGACATTATAAGCCAATCAATGTCAACACATAATTTATAATTGGAGGGGGATTACAACTGCCTACTCAATGGGGACATTGATAGAAAATACATGCGACATTCAAAATGTAGTCCAGACGACGGGTTCACGGAACTCACGAATTTGATCTCCGATCTTGATCTCGAGGACGTTTGTCTAGACGTTATCCATCTAAGCATGAGTAAACTTACTCACACTCCTTGTCGAAATCGCGAATTGATTATTTTCTGTGCTGTAAATCCACTGACCATGAAACAGAGTCCGTAAAAATTCGCAATTTTCTTTATTCGGATCATAATCTCGTCTCCTTGATATTGAACACGGAGAACGTAGAGCGCGGTCCAGGCATATTGAAAAATGAATGCCAGTATTGTATCACAGAGAGAATATAAACAATAAATTGAATCATTCAGGAATTCATGGATAGAAAAAAAGAATAATTTTAAAACAAAACGAGAATGATGGGACATGACGAAACACCAACATATAAAACATATTTCTATCAAATACAGCAAAAACATGGCCCGAAGTTACAATGACATTAAAAGTATGGAAACAAAATTAGAACAATTAAACAAGAGGCCCAAGAGGGCCTGTGGACGCTCTACTGGCTAAAACAGCTCTTATAGATTTAGATAGATATAGCTCTCTTCTCCTATAGATTTAACAAAGGAAAATACAATATAGCATTTTTCAACAAATCAAGGGCCATAACTCTGTTATTACTAACAAGATCTAGCTGTTTTTCAAAATTGTCCAAGATTTCATTGATATACCGCGCTTTGCACAACTAGACATCATACTGAGGCTTCCTGCCAAATTTTGTAGAAATCCAACAAGCCATTTAAGAGGAGTATGCCTACAAGAAATTTAAAATAAAAAGTCAAAGGGCCATAACTCCCGTCAAAAATCAGCGAACTGGAACAAAAGCGTGAAATGCACAACTAGACATCTTACCGATGCTTCCTGCCAAGTTTCGTCGAAATTCAACAAGGCATTTAGGATGAGTAGCGCCGACAAGAAATTTTAAAGTGTCAAGTAATTAAAAAGATAATGAAATTTTTTTTTAAAAAAAAACAATAATTCAAATCAATTAATCAAAAAAAAAATGAAAAATGAAAAAAAAAATAAAAAAAAAAAAAATAAAAAAAAATATAAAAAAAAAAAAAAAATTGGAAACAATTAAAAAAAACAATAAAAAATTAAAAAGATGAAATTAAAAAAAAAAAAAAAAAAAAATCAAATTAAACAAAATTAAAAAGAAATTAAAAAACTGTTACCCCCGGGGCGCGTCCAAATTTGACACCAGGGTTTCCATTTGAACAAACTTGGTAGAGGACCATAAGCTGATGCTACACGTAATACATGAGAGTTCTGTGCCATGTGGTTCCAGAGAAGAAGATTTTTTTCAGTTTTTGCCTATACAAGCCTAAGTAAAACTGTGACCCCCAGGGTGGGGCCAAATGTGACCAATGGGTCACCATTTGAACAAACTTGGTAGAAGACCATAAGCTTATAGCAAATGCAAAATATTAAACCTCTGGCTCCTGCAGTTTCAGAGAAGAAGATTTTTTAAGTTTTTCCTATACATGTCTATGTAAAACATGTGACCCTTGGGGCGGGGTCAAATGTGACCCAAGGGTCACAATTTGAACAAAGTTGGTAAAGGACCATAAGCTTATAGCAAGTGCAAAATATTAAACCTCTGGCTCTTGCAGTTCCAGAGAAGAAGATTTTTTTCAGTTTTTCCCTATACAAGCATTTATGTAAAACTGTGACGCCCGGGCCGGGGCCAGATGTGACCCCAGGGTCACCATTTGAACAAAATTGGTAAAGGACCATAAGCTTATAGCAACGGCAAAATATTAAACCTCTGGCTCTTGCAGTTTCAGAGATGAAGATTTTTTCAGTTTTTACCTATACATGTCTATGTAAAACATGTGACCCTTGGGGCGGGGCCAAATGTGACCCCAGGGTCACCATTTGAACAAACTTGGTAAAGGACCATTAGCTTATAATAAATGTAAAATATCAAACCTCTGGCTGTTGTAGTTTCCGAGAAGAAGATTTTTAAAAAAAAATCCTATATAAGTCTATGAAAAACTGTGACCCTCGGGGCGGGGACAAATTTGACCCTAGGGTCATCATTTGAACAAACTTAGTAGAGGACCTTAAGCTGATGCTACATGTAATAAATGAGAGCTCTGTGCCATGTGGTTCCAGAGAAGAAGATTTTTTTCAGTTTTCCCTATACAAGCCTATGTAAAACTGTGACCCCCGGGGTGGGGCCAAATGTGACCCCTGGATCACCATTTGAACAAACTTGTTAGAGGACCACAAGCTTATAGCAAATGCAAAATATTAAACCTCTGACTCTTGCGGTTTCAGAGAAGAAGATTTTTTAAGTTTTTCCCTATACATGTCTATGTAAAACATGTGACACTTGAGGCGGGGCCAAATGTGACCCGAGGGTCACCATTTGAACAAACTTGGTAAAGGACCATAAGCTTATCGTAAATGCAAAATATCAAACCTCTGGCTGTTGTAGTTTCAGAGAAGAAGATTTTTTTTTAAAAAAATCCTATATAAGTCTATGTAAAACTGTGACCCCCGGGGCGGGGACAAATTTGATCCCAGGGTCACCATTTGAACAAACTTAGTAGAGGACCATAAGCTGACGCTACATGTAATACATGAGAGCTCTGTGCCTTGTGGTTTCAGAGAAGAAGATTTTTTAAAGTTTGTTCCTATATGTCTATATGAAAAACATGCAAAACATCAATATACAAACTTTGGACCCCCGGGGCACGGCCATTTTTGACCCCGGGGACTTTATTTGAACAATCTTGATAGTCTAGGCGTTGGCGATCATTTTAAAAGAAAAACTGTTGAAATCTGTCCAGCGGTTCTGGAGAAGAAGATTTTTTAAGGTTTCGACCATATATGGTAATGGCAGCCATGTAGCGCTGACCTAATGGCAGCCATGTAGCGCTGACCTAATGGCAGCCATGTAGCGCTGACCTAATTTTAACAAATCTAAAAAGCATTCATCTAAGGATCATCCATGTGAAGTTTGGTCAAAATTAGCCAAGCGGTTACTGAGGAGAAGTCGTTTGAAGAAAAGTTAACGGACGGACGGACGGACGGACGACGGACGACGGAAGACGGACAACACACCATCCCATAAGCTCTGCTGGCCCTTGGCCAGTAGAGCTAAAAATGACAATGACGTCAAAAATAAGGAACGTATTCAAGGTTTAACAGATATATACAAGCAAAGTTTTACGCTTGCCGAGAATAGTATATATCTGGGTAGGGACTGGAAACGAAGTTTAACATAATAACAAATCAAGTCACGGGTGTTAAAACAATATTGAAAAAAATAATGTTGACGTAAACACGCCACGATCGTTTTTTTTTTTCTTACCAGACACATTCTTCCCGAGTTTTACCATCAGTTGTTCCTACCAAACATTTTGAATCTAGGTGGGTGACCTCGCTTCTCTCTGTTCAAATACCTTGATTTGCATTACATACTGATTACAATTCAACTTTGGAGCACGACATGCTAGAAGTACACATCAGCACAGAAATACAGGTGTTCACATGTAAGGGATGCATGTGCGTTTGCGTGTGCATTACAACAGACGTCTCACTGCTACCATGTGTAATTATAAGATTCCGTTATCAAAGTCAAAAACTCAAAGAAACTGTTCATTGCTACCTTACCATTACATGTGCAATTATGAAAACCATATAGGCATCGAATAAACCCATCGACTAGTGTATAACACGGCGGTATTTACGAGAATACCGCATTATAAATGGGTATTATTCCATAAAAAGGTATTATTCCATTAAAATACAGATGAATCATGAAGGAATGAAGTAGTAATTAAAAATAATGTAAATGTATAAAGATAAAACTATCTACAAATAAGGGATGATATGGTAGCAATATAAACTATGTATATATGTAAATCAACAAATGCCCGCCAACGGGCTTGTAAACAAGTTAATATATATAGGAAAATATTATACTGATTTATAAAGTCTGATTTCTTTAAGGAAATCTAAAACAAGACTAAAATCTATAGTATTAAATAACTCTTTCAAAGTATTAACTGTGTAGTATCTTTGTCGAATAGGATCAAAGTCTACACATTCCAACAAGATATGTTTGACCGTTAACGGTGCAAAACAGGGTATACATTCTGGCGACTGCCCACCTTGTAATAAATATGAATGAGTACAGCGCATATGCCCTATCCTGACCCTGGCTAGGACAACTTCCTCTTGACGAATGGGTCTACTAGAAGGACGCCATTCTCCGAGTAACGGTTTAATGGAATGGAGTTTATTGTTCACCGAGAAGTCCCAAACGGCTTGCCAAGAGTTATGAATATATGTGTTGATACAACTTTTAAAATCAGTATAAGGTAATTTGGTATTAGATATATGTAAACCTAATGCTGCCTTAGCAGCACTATCAGCTCTATCATTACCACGTATTCCTACATGGCTTGGAAGCCAGCAGAAAATAATAACATTATCAACTTTAAGAGAATTGTACTTTTCTAAAAGTTGAAGCACAACTGGATTATCATGTTTCATATTACCCAGTGCTTGAAGAGATGAAAGGGAATCAAAAAAGATTACGAAATGGTCATCATCAGATTCCTGAATATAGTTCAATTGCCTTAAGTTCAGCTGAAAAGATAGAGGCCTTGTCAGGCAGGCAGCTCTTTATGCTATGTTTGTGAACAACAGCTGCTGTTAAACGAACAAACCGTCTTTTATATAAATCTCTTCTCGTCAAAGGGGATAGATCATTTTGCCGCCCGGAAATTGCTGCAACACATTAATAAGTCAATCTCCACTACGGATTCTGAACGCTTAGAAAGACAAATTGATACCACCGAGATAACGGCAGCCATATTAAAGTTTAAGCCTAACAAATCTCCTGGGGTTGATGGTATTGTTGCGGAATAGTACCAAACATTTTGGAACTTAATAAAAGGGGATTTTATGCAAGTATTAAACGACATATAACAGGACAATACTCTTGTCAAATTCGGAGTATAAAGGTATTTTATCACAAATTTATAAAAGCGGCTAACGCGAAAACTTAACCAGAAATGGGTGTCTAAATATGGATATGTGTTTAAATAAAAGTTAGTTAAGATCTTAAACATTAGTAGTTGTCATGACTGAATTTAAGAGGAGTTTTATTGATGTAGCATAGATCCAGGTGACCGCACACACACACACACACACACACACACACACACACACACACACGCACACACACAATAAATAATAAATAATAAAGTGATTATTGTCCACCGACCAAGAAAAACAATGTTTACCTTTAAACCCCTATGTTGTAAGGTTATGTGGGTTTTTGTTTCGGTTATTGTCTTAAAGTGTATATATATGTATATTTATATATGTGTAAATATTAAGAGAGAAAAAGAAAATAAAAAAATGTAAAACAATTGTGACAACGGTGAAAAGCGCAAGTCCGGAAACGATGAAATAATTTATAAATAATTATATTTGTTTGCTAAGTTATCATCAGCATATCAATGTTGATGTATCCCAGAAGGTGTATGTTACATATCAACAGTTTGCTATGCATAGTTTATGAAATATATGCATTACAAAAAAGTTACCCCAAAAACTTTAATGTGGATATTGGTGTAAAAACTGTAAGCCATTTTTTTTTACCCAATTTATATTCAGAATATCAATGTTAATGTATCAAAGAAGCTGTATGGCCAATATGAGCAGCCTACTATGCATAGTTGATGAAATATATGCATTACAAAAACTTGCCCCAAAATATTGGTGTAAAAGTTTAAACAAACGATGAAAAAAAATAGATATATTAATAATTGTTACCCAATTTATCTTCAGCATATCAATGGTAATGTATCAAAGAAGCTGTATGGCCAATATGAGCAGCCTACTATGCATAGTTAATGAAATATATGCATTACAAAAACTTGCCCCAAAAACTTTAATGTTGATATTGATGTAAAAAGTGGAAGTCCACAAACGATGATTTTTTTTTAGATATATTACTATTTGTTACCCAATTTATCTTCAGCATATCAATGTTAATGTATCAAAGAAGCTTTATGGCCAATATGAGCAGCCTATTAGGCCAGAGTTTTTTGATTTTTAGATTAACAGACCTGCCGACTGCAAGTTTTGCAGAAACCAAAAGAAAAAAAAATCCGTAAATCAATTAATAAAAAAACACTGGCCTTATGCATAGCTGATGAAATACATGCATTACAAAAAGTTACCCCAAAAACTTTAACGTTGGTGGGGGGGAGGGGGGAATAGGAGGCGAATAGGAGGCGAATAGGAGGAGAGGTAAAAAAATTGTGGAGGCGAGCTAAAAAATTGGCGAACTATCACACCATAAACGTATACTATAAAATAATAGCAAAATGTTTTGCAGAAAAGCTTTAGCCCATTTTACCAAGCATAATTCATACAGATCAAAAGGGCTATAAAAATGGCCATTATATGACAGAGGCGAACAGGCTGTAACAGGATTTTATTGAATATGTTGATCTAGAGGACTTGGACGGTGTCATTATTTTTCTAGATCAAACAAAAGCCTTTGATAGGCGAGAATGGGAATGGATAAACAACTGCTTAGACCAATTTTGTTGCGGCGATAAATTTAACAAGAGGTCAATGACCTTGAAACTCTACTGATTGATTTAGATTTCAGGAAGTAGTCGCTACAGAGTTGTTTTTTGGAAAAAAAATTTTAGCCGTGGCGGCCATCTTGAATTTCCGGCCGACCTGAAATTTTGCTAGGATCAATAAGACATCAAGAGCAACATTCCTGTGAAGTTTCATGAAAATCCGTCTAGTAGTTTCAGAGGAGTAGTCGCTACAAGTTTTCATTATATAACTCTATGTAAACAAAGATGGCCACTGGCAGCTTTGTTTAAAGTCGAATCAAAATAATGTATGACTCTGATAACCATCATGTCATGCTGATCATTTTACAAAAAGTCCCATATCAATATCACTTATAGTTTTCAAGATGTAGTTGCTACAAACTTCTTTTTTAACAAGAGGTCTATGACCTTGAAGCTCTACTGATAGATTTTTGATAGGTAGGTCAACATTCCTGTGAAGTTTCATGAAAATCTATTAAGTAGTTCATAGGAGTAGTTGCTACAAGTTTTCATCATATAACTCTATGAAAACAAAGATTGCTGCAGGCGGCCATGTTTAATGTCAAATAATGTTTGACAAGGATCAACATCATGTCATACTTATCATTTTAGAAAAAGTCCCATATCAATATCTCTTACAGTTTTCAAGTAGTAGTCGCTACAAATTTATTTATTTTAAATCTATTTTTAGCCGTGGCGGCCATTTTGAATTTCCGGTCAGCCTGAAATTTTTTATGGATCAACTAGACATCAAGAGAAACACTCCTGTGAAGTTTCATGAACATCCATCAAAAAGTTTCATAGGAGTAGTCGCTACAAGTTTTTACTATATAACTCTATGTAAACAAAGATGGCCACTGGCAGCCATGTTAGACGTTGAATCAAAATTGTGTTCGACTAGGATCAACATCATGTCATGCTGATCATTTTAGAAAAAGTCCCATATTAATATCACTTATAGTTTTCAAGAAGTAGTCGCTACAAACTTATTTTTTAAAAATCTATTTTTAGCTGTGGCGGCAATCTTGAATTTCTGGCCAACCTGAATTTTTGCTAGGATCAATTAGACATCAAGAGCAACATTCCTGTAAAGTTTCATGAAAATCCGCCAAGTAGTTTCAGAGGAGTAGTCGCTACAAGTTTTTACTATATAGATCTATGTAAACAAAGATGGCCGCTGGCAGCCATGTTTAATGTTGAAACAAAACGATTTTCGACAAGGACCAACACCATGTCATGCTGATTATTTTAGAAAAAGTCCCATATCAATATCACTTATGGTTTTCAAGAAGTAGTCGCTACAAACTTGTATTTTAAAAATCTATTTTTATCTTTGGCGGCCATCTTGGATTTCATATCAACATGAATTTTTGCTAGGATCAACTAGACTTTATGGGCAACATTTCTGTAAAGTTTCATAAATATCCATCCTGTAGTTTCAGAGGAGTAGTCGCTACAAATAAAAGTTTACGGATAGACAGACGGACAGACGGACGGACGATGGACGCCGCACCACGGCATAAGCTCTGCTAATCTCTGATCAGTCGAGCTAAAAATCTATTTTTAGCTGTGGTGGCCATCTTGAATTTCTGTCCGATCTGAAATTTTGCTAGGATCAATTAGACATTAAGAGCAACATTCCTGTAAAGTGTCATGAAAATCCGCCAAGTAGTTTCAAAGAAGTAGTCGCTACAAGTTTTTACTATACGACTCTATGTAAACAAAGATGGCCACTGGCAGCAATGTTTAACGTTGAATCAAAACAATTTTTGACAAGGACCAACATCATGTCATGCTGATCATTTTAGAAAAAGTCCCATATCAATATCACTTATAGTTTTCAAGAAGAAGTCGCTACAAACTTGTATTTTGAAAAATTATTTTTAGTCGTGGCGGCCAACTTGAATATCCGGCCGACCTAATATTTTGCTAGGATCAATTAGACATCAAAAGCAACATTCCTGTGAAGTTTCATGAAAATCCGTCAAGTAGTTTCAGAGGAGTAGTCGCTACAAGTTTTCATTATATAATTCTATGTAAACAAAGATGGCCACTGGCAGCCATGTTTAACTTTGAATCAAAACGATTTTTGACAAGGATCAACATCATGTCATGCTGATCATTTTAGAAAAAGTCCCATATCAATATCACTTATAGTTTTCAAGAAGTAGTCGCTACAAACTTGTTTTTTAAAAACCTATTTTTAGATTTGGCGGCCATCTTGGATTTCACATCAACTAGAATTTTTGCTAGGATCAACTAGACTTCATGGGCAACATTTCTGTAAAGTTTCATGAAAATCCATTCAGTAGTTTCAGAGGAGTTGTCGCTACAAAAAAAAGTTTACGGACAGACAGACGGACGGACGACGGACGCCGCACCACGGCATAAGCTCTGCTGATCTCTGATCAGTAGAGCTAAAAATTGAATCGGCATGCTTTTAAAATGTTCTAAGACCGCCATTAAAACAAATGGATTTGTGTCAGAATTTTTTGGTAAAAACTTGTTCTATTAAACAAGGGTGTCCGATCGCACCACTTCTCTACATAATTCAAGCAGAGGCAATGGCAATCTCTATTAGGAATAACAAAAGTATTGAAGGGATTTCTCTTCCCTCACAGGAGAACAATAATTTGGAAGCCAAAGTTAAGCAATATGTTGATGATACACAATTATTTGCTAAAAATGAAGATTCGCTTCACATTCTCAATACATACGAAAAAGCATCGGGGGCAAAAATGAATGAAGAAACAAGAGGTTAATGACCTTGAAGCTCTATTGATAGATTTTTGATAGCTAGATGAGCATTCCTGTGAAGTTTCATGAAAATCCGTCAAGTAGTTTCAGAGGAGTAGTCGCTACAAGTTTTCAGTATCAGTGTTCCCGCTGACTTTTTAATTTGGGGGTACATGTACCCTCTACTGTTAAATTTTGGGGGTACACTACAAATTTAGGGGGTACACTATGAATTTTTAAGATTTTTAAACCTTTCAACATACTTTATTTGCTACTGAAGGCATTACAATACACAGCACAGTGTAATATTCAAGTTGACAACAGTTACAGTAAATCATTTTTATGATTTATCTGAGAGCAAGTTGACAGGCTCTCCGTATGACCTCATGTTTATCAAAATCAGGCCTGTTTGCAGCATATGCAATGACCATTCTGTTTTCTGCATTTTTTACTTTTCTTCTATTGGTAAATGTGGAAACATGCTGATTTTGTAAAAATCCAATACCAGTCAACACGTTCGCGCATCTATAAATAGTACACGGGAGAGACGAAACACAATTTGAATTAATTATTTGATCTTCATTTATTCTATTAAGTTTTTATTTTAATTTTAAATATACTTACTAAATCTGAAAAAGAAATAAGTCAAAACCACAAGAATGAGATGTCAATGTTTTCTCTACTTTCATTTAGGTAGCGCATGCGCTTATGACGTCGTAACCAATCATCGTGGTATGCACTAGAGGGATAGGGCAATTGACGCAATTAGCCGGGATAATGTTTTCGTAAACAAAGCATTTAAGTTTCGATTTGATTTTTCAAAAAAATATTCGGACAAAGTGGACGAGAATTTGGAAATCTACCGACGGTCATGCTTTCTTATTATCAGACTTGTATTTTTTATGTGCATGCATGCACGTACGAGGTCAGTTTTCTGTGCGTGATTTTTTGTTTTCATGCGTGATTCACGCACATATGTGCGTGAATGGGAACACTGATTATATAACTCCATGTAAACAAAGATGGCCACTGGGGGCCATGTTTAACGTCGCATCAAAATAATTTTCGAAAAGAATCAACATCATTCCATATTGATCATTTAAGAAAAAGTCCCATATCAATATCAGTTATAGTTTTCAAGAAGTAATCGCTACAAACTTGTTTTTTGAATTTTTTTAGCTGTGGCGGCCATCTTGAATTTCCGACCAACCTGAAATGTTGCTATGATCATTTAGACATCAAGAGCAACATTCCTATGAAGTTTCATGGAAATCCGTCTAGTAGCTTCAGAGGAGTAGTTGCTACAAGTTTTTACTAAATAACTCTATGTAAACAAAGATGCAGCCATGTTTAACGTCGAATCAAAACGATTTTCTACAAGAACCAACATCATGTCATACTGATCATTTTAGAAAACGTCCCATATCAATAGCACTTAGAGTTTTCAAGAAGAAGTCGCTAAAAACTTGTTTTTTAAAAATCAATTTTTAGCTTTGGCGGCCATCTTGGATTTCACAACAACATGAATATTTGCTAGGATCAACTAGATTTCATGGGCAACATTTCTGTAAATTTTCATGAAAATCCATTCAGTAGTTTCAGAGAAGTAGTCGCTACAAAAAAAAGTTTACGGACAGACAGACAGACAGACGGACGACGGACACCGCACCACGGCATAAGCTCTGCTGATCTCTGATCAGTAGAGCTAAAAACAACTGGTCTTTTTATTGGTAGATTAAAAAATGAAAAGCCTACTTTTAAAAATATAAATTGGACGAAACATTTGAACTCACAGATACTCATCCATTACACATTTGTGCATATTATAAACAAAGGAAAATGACGAACACAGCGCTTTTGAACTTGCAAAATCATTAGAACTAGCAAACAAGACCAAAAGCAAGATCTGGGTCTTTGGAGACTTTAATTACCCCAAACTGTATTGGGGAAATGATGCACCACTTATAATACCAGGCTGCAGATTCACAAAACTCTACGAAGAATTCATCGAATTAATGAATGATTACAACTTAATCCAAATGGTAGGAGAACCCACCAGACTGCACAATATTTAAAAAATAAAATATTTCCAGCGGTTTATATTGTCCCAGATGAATACCTGGTGGGTGGGACTGTCGTGGCCATTTTGAATATTTGACGACAACGAAAAACACAAAGTTGACAGAGGCCAACAACAGGAACATGTATATGATATTTAACTAGAATGGAATAAGTGGCAATATATCGTTTGATAAATGTCCTTAAATTTGCCCTAAGTTTAGACATGGTGGCCATCACTGGAGGCCCCAAAAACACAAATCTGAGGGGGACTAATCCAAAGATCATTGTGATTAAGTTTCATTAAAATCCTTCAAGCGGTTTTAGAGAAGATATTTTCCTGTATAACTCTATGTAAACTTTGGGTCGCTGTGGCGGCCATTTTGATTATTCCCAAATATGCCCGACATCACTATCTCCACAAATGGTATACTGAAATTACTTGCTAGCCTTAATCCATCTAAAGCAGCTGGCCCAGATGCCATCAAGCCAATTGTTCTAAAAGAACTGAGATGCGAAATAGCGCCAATAATACAGACCATTTTTCAAGGCACTATCCCATCTGAGTTAAACAAGGGCTGTGCTGCCAACTATAGACCCATATCACTGACATGCATTCTTTGTACATAGTTGCTTCCAATATATATGTATTACTCAAACTCAGAACCTCAGAGACAACTAGCGATTGCAATAATGGAAAACAGTTTGTATGCACACCTTTTTTAAATAATTGCTTAAATGAGATTTCATATGCTTTTTGGTACGCTTGATTTTAATTTCAATTGGTTTTTTTATTGTTTTAATTGGGTATTTACGCAAATACGCAGCTTATCTGGGGCTCTGAATACCCATGAGAGAGAATCAAATACTTTTTCAAAATCGACTAGTAATATAAGTCCTGGCAAATTATTTTCTTCTGCAAATTGCATTACATCAAATATCATCCAAGTGTTTTCTCCCATGAACCTACCAGCAATGAACCCTGATTGACTTTCGATCATGAATGATCTTATGTAAAACGGATTTAAATCTATTTGCGATTGCACCTGAAGCAATCTTATAAAGGCAATTTAATAACGATATTGGACGGTAATTTTGTAGAAATCTTCTAGGTTTATTTTCTTTAGGGATAAGCATAATAACAATTCACCATTTAGATATCCATAGTTTACTGCCCTAACAACAAAATGACCTAGGTCTTTCCAAAACACTTTAAAAAAATCTGCACTGAATCCGTCAATTCCGGGTGAACGATTACTTATTGTAGACAGTGAAATTGAAACTTGCTTATATGTCAAAATTCCTTCTAATGAAGTGGCTTCCTCTGCTGATAATTTAGGTATATTCAGTCCTGAAAATTCTTTGTTTAAGTCAACATCTTGTAGTTCATCATCTCTATTGGAGTACAATTTTTCATAAAAGAGTTTAGTTTCCTGTAAAATTTCCTTCTGGTCCGTTTGCCATCAGGTTTTTACATTTTTGGAATAATGTTACTTGTGCAATTGTGCGATTCTAAATTACAAAAAAATTGTGTGGGTTTTTCTCCATCTTCTATAAACTGGGCACATGATCTAATTAAGTAGTCATTCATCTTTTGCT
The DNA here is from genome assembly GCA_037043455.1 of Cyrtodaria siliqua. Lineage (NCBI taxonomy): Eukaryota > Metazoa > Mollusca > Bivalvia > Adapedonta > Hiatellidae > Cyrtodaria > Cyrtodaria siliqua. The sequence goes on from JAWPHD010011583.1 coordinate 62,504, forward strand.
TATGATATAATAATAATTCTTCTTTCAATTGTTCAGATGTGGTACATTATCAGGGATGAGACAATGTTCTAATTGTTTTATTTTATTTATAAGATCATTTTCTTGTTTTTCATTAAACTTCTTTTTATAACTATCATATGATATTGATTTACCTCTTAATTCCATTAACCTCTTAATGTGTCTAAAAATAATTGATCATTAATTGTTAGTTGTATTTCTTCATTAGGGACATTGCTAATATTTTCAGTATTATAAATAGGTAAGGCAGATTGCATTTTAATTTCTTTAATTTTATTGTTTATTATATTCAAGTAGTCTATGTCAGTTAGCAGGGAATTGTTGCTTACCCTTCAGGGTTCTCCCCAGGATATTTTTCAGGCGCTGGCACAGACAGCGCGCTTCTAAGATACACCATCTACTCTGAGATGGTTTTAGTTGTAAAAGTAATGCCTTATTTTAATTAGAAGGCATTCTCAGTGCTATTGACTGTTTTAAAAATGTTTTTTGGAAATATTTTTAAAATCCACTTTCAGCCTCAGAGCAAGAGTATTTTCAAAAGGCAATTGCCTTGTCCACTTTTTGTATTTTTGAACATTTATGCAGTAATGTAAGGCCTGTACATGTATATCAATTAAACATTCAGAACTAAATATCTTGTCCTTTTTTGGAATCGCGAAAACCAGTGAGATATGAAAAAAGAAGCCTATCGCTAAGTTTTGTAACGCTTTTTGGGAAAGATACACATCCATATAATTTTATGTTTAATTTCATACTTTATCACTGAAAAACACTGAATACCTCATCCAATCGCATTAATAAACGAGTTCTTCGAGTGTATTAAAAAAGGTTTGCATTTTCTCGCAAAACAATCCAGGGCCGCTCATTGTTATGATTTACGATTATTTGGGAAAAAGAAGCATATCGCTAAGTTTTGTAACGCTTTTTTTGGGAAAGATGCACATCCATATAAGTTTAATTTCATACTTTATCAATGAAATACACTGAATACCTCATCGAATCGCATTAATAAACGAGTGCTTTGAGTGTATTAAAAAAGTTCGCATTCTTCTCGCAAAACATTCCAGGGCCACGCATATGACCTAGATATTCGGCAAATTGATGATTGAGAGGTCGTCGACTTGATTTCCCACTACCCCTGAAGTGAGAAAATTGTTATTTGGGGAGGTTTATTTCACACAATCTGACGAGTGACACAGATAGAGGGACTGTGTAAGGGTTATTTCAAGTACCAATTAGCAAAATATAAGCACCGCACTTGATATTTAAAGGACCGCGCTAATTATAAAGAACAGCGCTAACAGTGATTTTGAATCTCAAGCACAGCGGCACCGCGGTGCTAAAAGGCGCTGGGGAGAACCCTGCCCTTAATAAATGCTGTAAAGTTACAGTTTAAAATAGTAATCGAGTGATCTGACCTGTAGCTAGATTCAATGGTACATTTATTAACTGATGCCGGAAGGTTTTCTGACACTAAAAAGAAATCAAGTCTAGCCTGTTTTAATGGTGTTTTCTTACGCCAAGTGAATCTTTTAGTATGGGAAATATCGCGGATCGCGGGGATACCCAGCGACCGTAAAAATCGCCACGACTGCAAAATCCAGTTTCGAAAGAAAGCAATCACCGCGATTCTCTGTGATAGGTTCGTGCGGGAACGCGGGGGAAATTAGAGCTGGGATCAATAAAAAATGTAATAAAACGGATAAATACAATGAATAAATTTCGAAAGCAATATGAATTCAAACTTTTAATGCACGTGTTTTTCGTTTTTGTTGTCCAAAAGTCGCATTCCCTTTTACCGGACATAAATTGGCTACCCACAATCCTTTGCGATGTGTGTACCTATTAACAAGGCGGCACTAACAACGGGTTTATGACCAGGAATTCTTTACAATTTTTCGGATTATTTCTGACTAAATAACCCATCGATGTATTAATAATCAACAGCAGAATAGTAAAATGTGTTACAAATAACGATTAATTAAAAATATAATTCTAATTTACAGTATAAGAATTACTTATTGAATTTTATGTTCAGTCACCACGAAGTCGGTAATAGGAACCGCCATATAACTATCATGAATACATTATCCGCGCATTTGAATTTTCCGAAAACAAAAATAAAATTGTCTTCTGCTTCGATTTTTTAATAGTTATTGAATAATAATGCATTAAATCGACTGCAAAATTGTACATTGATACTGAAGGCAAATCGCGACGATGGCCTGTGATTTCACACCCTGTAAAGCAGTGTGCGAATCAAAACGGATCACGGAGAATCGCGGTGATTGTGTCGCAGTGGTCAAAAGTCATTGTCCCCGTGTTGAGTGGACTGTCCGCCGATCGCGGGGACAAAATCAGTGTGTCCGCGGTGAGATAAAATCTCCGCATTGAGTGTGATTAGTCGTAATCCCCGTGGCAGCAACTGTAAGATCATATCCTTATTATTTATGGTCTCTGCTTCTGCCATAATCCTTTCAAAAAAAGAAGGTGAGTCAGTGTTTGGTCCATATAATGAAATAAGGGTTAATCTCCTGTTTTCAACAGTTAAATCTACAGTATTAAAGTTTCTCTCTTCTCATAAAGTTGTCGAAAATTCATCAAGAAGGGGTTATGGAGAAATAGCGCTGACAAGATTTTTGCGTGAAAATATTTAAAGGGCCATAACAAGAGGCCCAACAGGGCCTGTGGACGCTCTTCTTGCTAAAGATGAAGTTTATGTATAAGGGGCCATAACTCTGTCAAAAATCATTCAACCAGACATGGTGATGATATACGCAACTGGGCTTATCATCCCTGCCAAGTTTTGCTGAAATCCCCAAGAGGTTAAGGAGAACTGGTCTGTACAAAGTTAGTGTATTAAAACCTTTAAGGGGCCATAACTCTGCCAAAATTCATTCAACTGGAACATGGCAATGAAATGCGCAACTAGGCTTGGTACTGATCATCCCTGCCAAGATTTGATGTAATCCTGCCAGGGGATCAGTATATTTAGTCAAGACAAAGTTTGTGTATTAAAAGTAACAAGAGCATCAAGAATTGCAGGGCAATCCATAGTCCCCCACCGGCCCAGAAAAACATTTTCCAGACATTTTCTATGATGGAGGTCAAAGATCAAGGTCACAATGACCTTATTTTGGTACGCGACACACTGCTATCCCAAGATGTATTCACATACCAAGTTTGGTGTCTCTAAGTGTTATAGTATTGAAAATACGGTCCAGACAAGCATTTTCTATGACAGAGGTCACAGGTCAAGGTCACAATGACCTTATTTTGGTACGCGACACACTGCTATCCCAAGATGTATTCACATACCAAGTTTGGTATCTCGTAAGTGTTATAGTATTGAAAATACGGTCCGGACAAGCATTTTCTATGACAGAGGTCACAGGTCAAGGTCACAATGATCTTATTTTGGTACACGACACATCGCTATCCCAAGATGTATTCAAATACCAAGTTTGGTATCTCTAAGTGTTACAGTATTGAAAATATGGTCCGGACAAGCTTTTCTATGACAGAGGTCACAAGTCAAGGTCACAGTGACCTTATTTTGGTACGTGACACACCGCTATCCCAAGACGTATCCACATCCCAAGTTTGGTATCTGTAAGTGTTATAGTATTGAAAATACGGTCCGGACAAGCATTTTCTATGATGGAGGTCACAGTTCAAAGTCAAGGTCACAATGACCTTATTTTGGTAAGCGACACACCGCTATCCCAAGATGTATTCACATACCAAGTTTGGTATCTCTAAGAGTTATAGTATTGAAAAAAACGGTCCGGACAAGCATTTTCTATGACAGAGGTCACAGGTCAAAGTGACCTTATTTTGGTACGCCACACACCATTATCCCAAGATGTATCCACATACCAAGTTTGGTATCTCAGTCTTATAGTATTGAAAATATGGCGCGGACAAGCATTTTCGGAACATTTTCTATGACAGAGGTCACAGGTCAAGGTGAAGGTGATTGTGACGTTATTTTGGTATGCGACACACCGCTATCCAAAGATGTATTCAAATATTAAGTTTGGTATCTCAAAGTCTTATAGTATTGAAAATATGGCCCGGACAAGCATTTCGGAAGGACGGACGGACGGACGGACGGACGACAAAGTGATCCCTATGTATCGCACTTTTCTTCGAAAAGACGACACAATAAATGAAGGCGCTAGAGTGTTCACAAGGCAGAATATGGCATGTTTCAGCAAATCAAGGGCCATGACTCTGGTGTTACTAATCTAATCTGGCTGACTGTCGAACTTGTCAGAGCTTTCATTGATATAAAGACACTGACAAAGTTTGGTAAAGATTAAATAATAAATGAAGGTACTAGAGTGTTCACAAGGCAGAATATGGCATTTTTCAGCAAATCAAGGGCCGTTATAAACTCCGGTGAAACTTATCCGACATCTCCACTTCATACTGACATGTTTCACAATGTTTGGTAAAAAAGGCCATCACGAGGTTATGGAGAAATAGCGTGGACAAGGTTTTTGCATGAAAATATTCAATGGCCCATAACTCATCAAAAATCAACAAACTGGAACGAGACAAAGTTATGCGCATCTCCACTTCATACTGATGCTTCTCATAAAGTTTGGTAAAATCCATGAAGGGATTATGGAAAAATAGCGCAGACAAGATTTGTGTGTGAAAATATTCAAAGGGCCGTAACTCCGTCAAAAATTACCAAACCGAAACAATACAATGTTATGCGCATCTCCACTTCATACTAACACTTCTAACAAAGTTTGGCATAAATCCGTCAAAGTGTTTTGGAGAGATAGCGCAGACAAGATTTTGAACAGACTGACCGACCAACCGACAGAGTGACTGACTCCTATACACCCCCTCAAACTTTGTTTACTGGGGTATTATAAGTAACTAGTTTAACCTATCAAATATATAAATATAAGAGCAACTGGTGATACATGTATAGCATACCTGTGTTAAATAATCCAGCATTGTATAACTTGTGTGCTGGGATTGGTGATTTAGAAGCCCATCCTTTAAAGGTAGTTTCCCTGGCTTCTTCTGTGGCAAATGCTGGATACTTTATTCCACTTCTCTGTGTCTCCAATTTTTCCTCATGGCCAAAACTTCTAAAATGTAACGCTGATTGAAGCTTAGGTGTACAAAATAGGTCTGTCATCTTGCTAATACTGAAAAAGAAAAAATACGAAATTTACTGTATCTGGCATTGTCTTTAACTGTCTACACATGGTAGGCCATGTGGGGTCATGTGGGGTCGGGCCATGTCTGGCCATATGGGTTGAGTTTCAGTGATCAGCTCATTCCAAATATGATTTCAAAAGATAATATATTTTTATGTTATGATTTCAGCTAATATTTATACAAACAAGTAATGTGGAAATTCCACGAAAACTAGGTTTTCCATAAGCAATTTCAAATTTTCGTTCCAATAGTTGTTTTTATCTAACCTACTTACACACCAAGTTTCACTTCAATAGTCCAACTAGTTACTTTTTTTATTATTGTAACAGTGACATTACCATGACCCAGTGTCCTCAAATACAATGCCAAGCTGTCTTTCCATATAAGCTACCTGCCCAGCAAGTTTCGGCGCAATACTTTATTCCTAACAAACGTTTTTCAGTGGAAACCACTTTTATATTTTTAGTCACAGCGACCTTGACCTTTAACCCAATGACCCCAAATAAAAGCCTTCACTTCCTTTCCTGATAAGCTACCTAAATAGCAAGATTTGTTGCAATATTTCACTTCTAACAAAAGTTATTAAGCGGAAACCTTTTTCTATTTTGACTTACAACAACCTTGACCCCAGCGACTCCAAATGCAATCCCAAGCTTCTTTCATATAAGCTACCTACACGGCAAGTTTCGCCGCAATACCTCATTCCTAACAAAAACTACTGAGTGGAAATCATTTTACTATTTTCAGCTACAGTGAACTAACGCCTAACACAAACAAGAGGGCCAAGATGGCCCTGAATCGACCACCTGAGGATCTTTGCAATGACGAAAAAATTGTCCTCTCGCAAATGCTGATTGGAGACGTTTTTAAGTATTCCCTTTGTAATAACATGCAAAATCTCTACATACAATTTTTGGACCCAGGGCATGCAGCCATCTTTGACCCCTGGGACTTCAAATGAGCAAACTTGATAGACCAGGGATTAGCGATCATTAATAATAATAAAGAACAAGAGGGCCTGTGGATGATCTACAAGCTAAAATGGCTCTTATATCAAAGGGGCTTCATCATTAAATTCCATTCCTTTCAATACCTTTTTAGATGTGCAAAACACAACAACACCCTCAACCGAAATTTAAACCCACAACTTCATGCTAACAATTTAAAAGAAGATTTTTTAAGTTTTACCTATGTAAGTCTATGTAAAACATGCAAAATCTTTATTTACAATCTTTAGAAAAATTAACAAAAGACAAGAGGTCAATGACCTTGAAGCTCTACTGATAGGTTTTGGAAGCTAGGTCAGCATTCCTGTGAAGTTTCATGAAAATCTGTCAAGTAGTTTCAGAGGAGTAGTCGATACAAATTTTTACTCTATAAGTCGATATAAACAAAGATGGCCGCAGGCAGCCATGTTTAATGTCAAAACAAAATCATTTTCGACAAGTATCAACATCATGTATTACTGATCATTTTAGAAAAAGTCAAGGATCAGTTAGACATCAAGAGCAACATTCCTGTGAAGTTTCATGAAAATCCATCAAGTAGCTTCAGATTGAATTGAATTGGATTTTATAGTCGCACCATATGGCGACTTTCCAGCTTCTACTGGTGGAGGAAGACCCCAGGTGCCCCTCCTGGCAATTTTCGTGCACGGGCGGGCACCTGGGTAGAACCACCGACAATTCAGAGGAGTAGTCGCTACAAATTTTTACTATATAACTCGATGTAAACAAAGATGGCCACTGGTGGCCATGTTTAATGTTGAATCAAAATCAGTTTCGACAAGGATCAACATCATGCCATGCTCATCATTTTAGAAAAAGTCCCATATCAATATCACTTATAGTTTCCATGAAGTAAATGCTACAAACTTAATGTTTTTTAAAAATTTACTTTTAGTTGGCAGCCATCTTGAATTTCCAGCCGACCTGAATTTTGCTGGGATCAATAAGACATCAAGAGCAACATTCCTGTGAATTTTCATGAAAATCCGTCAAGTGTTTCAGAGGAGTAGTCGCTACAAGTTTTTACTATATAAGTCGATGTAAACTGGCGGCCATGTTTCATGTTGAATCCTTTATCTCTTGTTGTTACAGAGAAGAAGATTTTTGAAGTTTTTCCCTATAACTCTACGTAATACTGATCCAACAAGGGCCCCCTAAGCTCCCAATTAAAGAAAAATGAAAGAAGGATTCTTATGAGAAAAAAAAAAAATCTAAAAAAAATAACTCTAAAAAATGAATAAAAAAAAATTCTGAAAAAACAACAAAAAAAACAAGGTCAATGACCTTGAAGCTCTACTGATAGATTTTGATAGCTAGATCAGCATTCCTGTAAAGTTTCATGAAAACCAGTCATATAGTTTGAGAGTAGTCGCTACACGATTTTAGTATATAACTCTATGTAAACAAAGATGGCCTCTGGCAGCCATATTTAATGTTGAATCAAAATAATTTTCAACAAGGACCAACATCATGGCATGCTGATCATTTTAGAGAAAGTCCCAAATCAATATCACTTATAGTTTTCAAGAAGTAGTTGTTACAAATTTATTTTTTTTAAATCTATTTTTAGCCAAGGCGGCCATCTTGAATTTCCGTCCGACATGAAATTTTGCTAGGATTAACTATGGCCATGTGTGACATCCAAATGAACTTTGCTGAGGACCAACTACATGTCGTGGCAGTCATTTTGGTAAAGGTTCCAAATCAATATCACTAATGTTTTTTGAGTTGTCACCACAGAATCACATTTTTAAAATCTATCTTTAGCCATTGAGGACATTTTGAATTTCCGGCCGACCTGAATTTTTGCTAGGATCAACTAGACATCAAGAGCAACCTTCCTGTGAAGTTTCATGAAAATCTGTTAAGTAGTTTCAGAGGAATCGCCACAAGTTTTTCTTACATAACTCTATGTAAACAAACATTGCCACTGGCAGCCAAATTTGACATGGAATAAAAATGAATCTTGGTTAGGACCAAGTACATGTCGCACCAGTCAATTTGGTAAAGGTTCCAATTCAATATCACTTACGCTTATTGAGAAGAAGTCGCCACAAAGTCGCATTTTTAAGATCTATTTTTAGCAGATAATAGCTAAAAAATAATAAATGAAGGTGCTAGAGTGTTCACAAGACTTAATATGGCATTTTTTAGCAAAACAACGGCCATAACTCCAGTGAAATTAATTCCATCGGCTGGTTTTCAAACTTTTCGTCCAAGCTTTCTTTGATATGAAAATACTGGCAAAGTTTCGTAAAGATCTGATTAATAATGAAGGCCCTAGAGTGTTCATAAGGCAAAAGTTAACGGACGAACGACGGGCAACTCGTCATCCCATAAGCAGAGCTAAAAATGAAGTAACTACAGATTTAATTAAGCAAAATACAATATAGCATTTTTCAATAAATCAAGGGCCATAACACTGTTGTTACTAAAAGATCTAGCAGGTTTTCGAACTTGTCCAAGATCAGGGTCCCGGAAATACGGTTGCCCGACGCCCCGGGCAAGTGGATTTTGGGTGCGGGCAAGTGACCTTCGCAAATCTGGTTGCCCGCCACTTGCCCGGCGAACATTTCCATTCCAGAACAAATCAAGTGACAAACTAGCCATATCAGAATTTCATTTTGATAACTGAATAAAACTTGCCACTGTTTTTCGCCGCTCGGAATTGTTAATAAGATCAAACAACTTTCGGTACAAATCAACAATCAGCTTAATTTGTGGCATTATTTCAATAAACAACCTAATTAATCCACACGCGCATTTCACACCGTTTGAAAACAACAATCCTGACACGAACGTCAGACGTGTGTCCATCGGCCAATGAAATCGCGGCAATTATGTCCGTGACCTTCCAACCATAAATTCAGAAATCTCTGAACGTCATTTGGACCTTCCACCAATCAAATCAGAAAACTCTTTCTTAATTTGCAAATTTAATGTGTCAAAATAATGATTGACAGACCCACGTGACGTTATGTTTTTGTTTAGATAGTTTTGCCGAAGATTTTTTCGTGAAAATACATTTCTTTTACTCGAAGCACTCGTTTACCAATGCGCTTTTATGAGGTATTTGGTGTATTTCATTGATATACTCTGTAATTAAACGTATATTGAAGTGCATACTACACAAATAAGTTGCATAACTTAGCGATATGCGCATGTCATGTGTTTTCGCAATTTCAGAAACAATCCCGGAACTTTTTCTCAAGTTCTGAACTTTCGCTTTTGATAAATAAGGTTACTGCTACTACTTGTTAAACAATTCCTAGGGAACCCCTATTCATGGCTCTTGCTTTCATATAATTCCCTTTAGTTAAAATACAAAGCCGTAGGAACGTTACCATGGTTGCAGAAATTGGGGACCAAGTGAATATTTTTAATAACGTTTTTGTCTTGTTTCTTTGCTTGTCGCACATTTAAATGAATACAATAGCTTCTTTTTTTTCTGTCAACTGGTTAATTGTACACACTGTGACATCAAAAGTTCCATACACTAGCTGACAAGCATTTTTTTTGGATGATCATCAAAAATGATGGGGTTGTGTGTGTGGTTATTGGTGGGGTGGGAGGGCGGAATAAAATGGGGTTGTATACTGTCTCATCATTTTATGATTAAAGTAACACAAAGATGTAATAGACACAAAAGAAGAAAATGCAACCATTTAATTTTTTTATATGAATAAATACAATGTATTAACTAATTCATAAAATACATTCTCCCTACCTTTTCTAACTAAGGGGCAAGTGACATTATTGGCAGGGCAAGTGACATTATGAGCAGGGCAAGTGACTTTTGAAAATCCACTTGCCCTGGGCAAGTGGATTTTCAAAATATTTCCAGAACCCTGAAGATTTCATTGATGTACACCGATTTGTACAACAAGATATGATACTGATGCTTCCTGCCAAATTTCGTAGAAATCCAAAAAGCCGTTTAGGAGGAGTAGCGGCGACAAGAAATTTAAAGTAAAAATTACAAGGGGCCGTTACTCCGTCAAAAATCAACGAACCGGAAAAAATGCAATATGCACAACTAGACATCATACCAATGCTTCCTGCTAAGGTTCGTCAAATCCAACAAAAAGAAGTTTAAAAAAAAAAATTAAAGAAAAAAACTAAAAAAACAACTAAAAAAAACTGTGTAAGTCTGGTTAAGATTGCTCAAGAAATGTGTGGCTTGTATCGTGTTAACAACAGGTAAAAGAGCATTGTTTGCTAAATCAGGGGCCATAACTCTGGTGTTACTGGTCCGATCTTGTCCATTGTCAAACTCGTTTGAGATCTTATGGTCATATACAATCTGTGCAAGTTTGGTTAATATTGCTCAAGAAATGTGGCCTCTATAATGTAAACAAGATGAAAAACTGCATTTTTTGCTAATTCAGGGGCCATAACTCTGGTGTTACTGGTCCGATCTGGCCCATTATCGAGCTCGTTTGAGATCTTATGGTCATATACAATCTGTGAAAGTTTGGTTAAAATTGCTCAAGAAATGTGGCCTCTATCATGTAAACAATATGAAAAACTGCATTTTTTTGCTAATTCAGGGGCCATAACTCTGGTGTTACTGGTCCGATCTGGCCCGTTATCAAATTTGTCCGAGATCTTATGGTCATATACAATCTATGCAAATTTGGTTAAGACTGCTCAAGTAATGTGGCCTCTTATCATGTAAACAAGCTAAATGTTGACGACGGACGATGGACGAAGGGTGGTCACAATAGCTCATCCTTGAGCTAAAAATAAATACTGCTCCTGCCCTCTCCGCAACTTAAACAAAAAGGATAACATTACGTATATTTTGGAGAAAATAGGTCATATAGTTTTCAGGGTAAGGTAAGTTCCTGATGGGAGGAAGGTGTTGTTAAAATTTGATGAATATCGAACATGGTCAGCCAGAGATATAACAAAAACAAATTTGCCCCCGTGCCCCACCTCCTCTCACCTACAGAAAGGTACCTATGAAGTTTCATGAGTGTGGGTATTATGGTTTCAAAGTTATTGTTCAGACATATCCATATAAGGGACATGGCAACCTTGACCTTTGTCCTACTGACCCCCCATAAAAACAGCAGGGTTCCTACTTTCTTATATTATTTTATTATATGTACCTAAAGTCATCACATCTATAAAATAATTATCATATTTTAGCAGAGATGCATACTGTTTAAAGATTGGACACTACCGTGATATCATAGAACATATCATAGGAAGCTAGTATATTTCATACAAAAATGTTTCTTAGTATGAAATGGATAACAAATGATCATTTTTCTCCTTAGGTAAGTTACATTTAGGCCAAAAAAAAATAGGTGTGTTTCCTATTTCATGCTCTGTAGCAAAACTATTGTGAGATTCTACATGTATTCATCTCATAAATGCCATACAAGTTGATGATACAACTGAAAGTTTCTCTGTGATGTCAGTTTACCTCGATATATTGTGACAAATCATTGTTCAGAACAATTTAAATTATTTTATTTTTTTTCATAAAAAGTTTTAGGGTCAGTGTCGGTCAGGCCACCGGCAACACAGGTATTTTTTTTTTCGCCTTATATAAAATTCAGTGTGACTGTTTATGTCTATCGCAGAGAATCTCTGCTGAAAGTCCACACATAAACAAGAGCTGTCGGAGAACAGCGCAGCTCGACTATTCAATTTTTCAGAGAATAATAAATTATATAGCTAGTATATATACCATCAGAGAACAAGGCTTAAACAATGTGGGGTGGGGTTGGGGGATGGGGCTTGTATAGAAACTCAGGCCGATATAAAATTATGTGGAATTTTATTATTTTTATCTGTTTTAATCCAAAATTGCTATAATTCTAAATAAATCTGTGGTCGAAAGGCAACTCGGGGAGGGAGCTGATATCTGGCAATTTTTATTGTGGCCTCATTTCATTTTTTTTATTGATATTTCATCTGTGTATCTCAATTTAATCTAATTTTTTTTATATGTAAATGATTGGGGGGGGGGGGGGATCTACATTCAACATAGCTATATATGTTTAAACATGAGATGGCCCTAAATCGATCCCCTGAGTACTGGCCCATTATAATCTATTTTTAGCCATGGCGGCCATCTTGAATTTCCGGCCGACCTGAAATTTTGCTAGGATCAATTAGACATCAAGAGCAACATTTCTGTGAAGTTTCATGAAATCCGTCGAGTAGTTTCAGAGGAGTAGTCGCTACAAGTTTTCATTATATAACTCTATGTAAACAAAGATGGCCACTGGCAGCCATGTTTAATGTCGAATCAAAATAATGTTCGACTCGGATAACCATCATGTCATGCTGATCATTTTAGAAAAAGTCCCATATCAATATCACTTATAGTTTTCAAGAAGTAGTCGCTACAAACTTGTATTTTGAAAATCTATTTTTAGCCATGGTGGCCATCTTGAATTTCCGGCCGACCTGAAATTTTGCTAGGATCAATCAGACATCAAGAGCAACATTTCTGTGAAGTTTCATGAAAATCCGTCAAGTAGTTTCAGAGGAGTAGTCGCTACAAGTTTTCATTATATAACTCTATGTAAACAAAGATGGCCACTGGCAGCCATGTTTAATGTCGAATCAATATAATGTTCGACTCGGATAACCATCATGTCATGCTGATCATTTTAGAAAAAGTCCCATATCAATATCACTTATAGTTTTCAAGAAGTAGTCGCTAAAAACTTATTTTTTAAAAATCTATTTTTAACTGTGGCAGCCATCTTGAATTTCTGGCCTATCTGAAATTTTGCTAGGATCAATTAGACATTAAGAGCAACATTCCTGTAAAGTTTCATGAAAATCCGCCAAGTAGTTTCAGAGGAGTAGTCGCTACAAGTTTTTACTATATAACTCTATGTAAACAAAGATGGCCGCTGGCAGCCACGTTTAATGTCGAATCAAAACAATTTTTGATAAGGACCAACATCATGTCATGCTGATCATTTAGAAAAAGTCCCATATCAATATCACTTATAGTTTTCAAGAAGTAGTCGCTACAAACTTATGTATTTTTAGCCGTGGCGGCCATCTTGAATTTCCGGCCGACCTGAAATTTTGCTAGGATCATTTAGACATCAAGAGCAACATTCCTGTGAAGTTTCATGAAAATCCGTCAAGTAGTTTCAGAGGAGTAGTCGCTACAAGTTTTCATTATATAACTCTATGTAAACAAAGATGGCCACTGGCAGCCATGTTTAACGTCAAATCAAAACGATTTTCGACAAGTACCAACATCATGTCATGCTGATCATTTTAGAAAAAGTCCCATATCAATATCACTTATAGTTTTCAAGAAGTAGTCGCTACAAACTTGAATTTAAAAAATCTATTTTTAGCTTTGGCGGCCATCTTGGATTTCACATCAACATCAATTTTTGCTAGGATCAACTAGACTTCATGGGCAACATTTCTGTAAAGTTTTATGAATATCCATTCAGTAGTTTCAGAGGAGTAGTCGCTACAAATAAAAGTTAACGGACAGACGGACGGACGGACGACGGACGCCGCACCACGGCATAAGCTCTGCTGATCTCTGATCAGTAGAGCTAAAAATGAAGTAGCTACAGATTTAACAAAGGAAAATACAATATAGCATTTTTCAACAAATCAAGGGCCATAACTCTGTCTTTACCAACAAGCTGGTTTTCGAACCTGTCCAAGATTTCATTGATATACCGCAATTTGCACAACTTGACATCATACTGAGGCTTCCTGCCAAATTTCATAGAAACCCAACAAGCCATTTCGGAGAAGTAGCGCCGACAAGAAATTTGAAGTAAAAATGTCAAAGGGCATAACTCCGTCAAAAATCAGCGAACTTGAACAAAAGCGCGATATGCACAACTGGATATCTTACCAATGCTTTCTGCCAAGTTTCGTCAAAATCCAACAAGGCATTTAGGAGGAGTAGCGCCGACAAGAAATCTAATGTAACAAGAGGTCAATGACCTTGAAGCTCTACTGATTGATTTTGATTTCAGGAAGTAGTCGCTACAGACTTGTTTTTTTAAAAATTATTTTTAGCCGTGGCGGCCATCTTGGAGTTCACATCAACATGAATTTTTGCTAGGATCAACTAGACTTCATGGGCAACATAACTATAAGTGATATTGATATGGGACTTTTTGCAACAGATTTTTGATAGCTAGGTCAACATTTCTGTGAAGTTTCATGAAAATCCATCAAGTAGTTTCATAGGAGTAGTCGCTACAAGTTTTCATTATATAACTCTATGTAAACAAAGATGGCCGCTGGTGGCCATGGTTAATGACATATAATTTCTGACAAGGATCAACATCATGTCATACTGATCATTTTAGAAAAAGTTCCATATCAATATCACTTATAGTTTTCAAGTAGTAGTCCCTACAAATTTATTTATTTTAGATCTATTTTTAGCCGTGACGGCCATTTTGAATTTCGGGTCAGTCTGAAATTTTTCTAGGATCAACTAGACATCAAGAGCAACATTCCTGTGAAGTTTCATGAACATCCGTCAAGTAGTTTCGGAGGAGTAGTCGCTACAAGTTTTTACTATATAACTCTATGTAAACAAAGATGGCCACTGGCAGCCATGTTTAAAGTTGAATCAAAATAGTGTTCGACTAGGATCAACATCATGTCATGCTGATCATTTTAGAAAAAGTCCCATATCAATATCACATATAGTTTTCAAGAAGTAGTCGCAAAAAACTTATTTTTTAAAAATCTACTTTTAGCTGTGGTGGCAATCTTGAATTTCTGGCCGACCTGAATTTTTGCTAGGATCAATTAGACATCAAGAGCAACATTCCTGTAAAGTTTCATGAAAATCCGCCAAGTAGTTTCAGAGGAGTAGTCACTACAAGTTTTTGCTATATAACTCTATGTAAACAAAGATGGCGGTTGGCAGCCATGTTTAACATCGAATCAATACGATTTTTGACAAGGACCAACATCATGTCATGCTGATCATTTTAGAAATACCCATATCAATATCACTCATAGTTTCAAGAAGTAGTCGCTACAAACTTGTATTTGGAAAATCTATTTTTAGCCATGGTGGCCATTTTGAATTTCTGGCCGACCTGAAGTTTTGCTAGGATCAATAAGACATCAAGAGCAACATTCGTGTGAAGTTTCATGAAAATTCTTCAAGTAGTTTCAGAGGAGTAATCGCTACAAGTTTTCATTTTATAACTCTATGTAAACAAAGATGGCCACTGGCAGCCATGTTTAACGTCGAATCAAAATAATGTTCGACTCGGATAACCATCATAACATGCTGATCATTTTAGAAAAAGTCCCATATCAATATCACTTATAGTTTTCAAGAAGTAGTCGCTACAAACTTATATTTTAAAAATCTATTTTTAGCTGTGGTGGCCATCTTGAATTTCTGGCCGATCTGAAATTTTGCTAGGATCAATTAGATATCAAGAGCAACATTCCTGTGAAGTTTCATGAAAATCCGTCAAGTAGTTTCAGAGGAGTAGTCGCTACAAGTTTTGACTATATAACTCGGTGTAAACAAAGATGGCCGCTGGCAGCCATGTTTAACGTCGAATCAAAATGATTTTTGACAAGGAACAACATCATGTCATGCTGATCATTTTAGAAAAAGTCCCATATCAATATCACTTATAGTTTTCAAGAAGTAGTCGCTACAAACTTGTATTTTGAAAATTTATTTTTAGCCGTGGCGGCCATCTTGAAATTCCGGCCGACCTGAAATTTTGCTAGGATCAATTAGACATCAAGAGCAACATTCCTGTGAAGTTTCATGAACATCTGTCAAGTAGTTTCAGAGGAGTAGTCACTACAAGTTTTCATTATTTCATTATATAACTCTATGTAAACAAAGATGGCCAATGGCAGCCATGTTTAACGTCGAATCAAAATAATGTTCGACTCAGATAACCATGCTGATCATCTTAGAAAAAGTCCCATATCAATATCACTTATAGTTTTCAAGAAGTAGTCGCTACAAACTTGTATTTTGAAAATTTATTTTTAGCCGTGGCGGCCATCTTGAATTTCCGGCCGACCTGAAATTCTGCTAGGATCAATTAGACATCAAGAGCAACATTCCTGTGAAGTTTCATGAACATCTGTCAAGTAGTTTCAGAGGAGTAGTCGCTACAAGTTTTCATTATTTAACTCTATGTAAACAAAGATGGCCGCTGGCAGCCATGTTTAACGTCGAATCAAAAACGATTTTCAACAAGGAACAACATCATGTCATGCTGATCATTTTAGAAAAAGTGCCATATCAATATCACTTAGGGAGTTTTCAAGAAGTAGTCGCTACAAGCTTGTTTTTTAAAAACTTATTTTTAGATTTGGTGAAGGTGTGGAGGGTGGGGGTGGGGGTGGGGGGTGGAGGGAGCGGGGGCGGGGGTGGATGAGGGAGCCCATGCCGCAATATGGGTGAAATATGAATAAGATTTATAAAGCTATAAGAAATCACAAACCAAAACTTTAGATATATATACATGCTTACATGTAAACCTAGATCTGCCTTTATGGCACATTTTATGGGCCATCACAATTTGGGTTCCATGGGAGCCCAGAATTTGCAGAAGACAAAATTACTGACCCAACCCTTTACAACATACTATAAGGAAACCAATTCACAAATTTAGTTCAGCTAGGACAAGAAATGTAAGAGATATAGGCATGTAAACACAGCTTTATACACGCAAAATTTGATGTGAAAAATACACATTTTAAGGGCAGAATTTGGGTTCCATGGGAGCCCATGGGTTACAGGAACCAAAATTACTTAAGCAGCCCTTAAGATAATGCTATAAGGAAGCTAATGGTCAAATTTGGTTGTGCTAGGGTAAAACATGTAAGAGATATAGACTTGTAAACACAGCTTACACACAAAATTTGATGTGAAATGGGACACATGTTATGGGGCTATCATAATTTGGGTTCCATGGGAGCCCATGGGTTACAGGAACCAAAATTGCTTATGCAGCCCTTAAGATAATGCTATAAGGAAGCCCATGGCCAAATTTGGTTGTGTTAGGATAAGAAATGTAAGAGATATAGATTTGTAAACACAGCTTACACGCAAACCTTGATGTGGGACGCCGACGTGATTACATAAGCTCTCTTATTCTTCGAATAGTCGAGCTAAAAATTGATGAATCTTTCGTAGACGTGTATTTTATGCACTAGAGTCAAACCTGCTAAGTTCAGACAGCACGGTACGTTCGGACACTTTTGTTCATTCTTTATAGCTTTAACGTATTCTACCCCAACTTGATTTCGTCATCTTCACCGCTTACACCAATGAATATAGATTTTTCATCGGCAGACCACTGAAATGTCCCTCCTAATCAACCTGAGAAAACGGGAACTCGGTTGCCCAAACAGAACTAAACAAAAGACATTTGGCAAGTTAATGGCAAAACGCTTTAACTTGGAATGTATGTTCGACTCAGACATCTTGGCTAAGCTGTATTTAGAATCTATCCACTCGGCCATAAAGCATTCATCGGTGATGCAAGATTTTATCAAGCTGTTGACGGACAAAAAGTACAGTGATACTAGTTTGGTGTATGTCATTAAGGAACTGTATAGGTCTAGTGATGAGTACACAATTGTGTACGAAGATCTAGTCAGAAGATCTAGTCAGCCTCGCTGATGCAGTAAAAATGTTTTAAGTTTAATATATACTCGCAACAGTAATCTATGTTCCATGTTGTGCTTAATATATGAATAATAAATAACTTCATACGATCAATTAGATTTCTTTTTCTTGTAAAACAGAAAACACGGTGCTTTTTATTGTGTCGACTGCGTAGCATGGCAGACAGTGAGGAATATATTCGTCCGTTGTCCGTCCGTCGTCGTCGTACGTCCGTCCATCACACTTTAACCTCCAACCTAGCATTGGCCATATAAACTTGAAAAGTATTTGGACTATGTTCATGAAACTTCACACACATGTTCATCTTACTTCAAGGAATGTCGGTAAACATGTCCAATAACTCTGACTTTCATTTTGGCAAAGTTATTCCCCTTTTCATAAAACTTTAACATGCAACCTAACCAAGCTCATAACTGAAATTGGCACACGGCAGGCGATACAAGTGTTCTGTGGAACACCCTTCTAGTGAGGTACTTTTTATTCGGTTTTCCTTTCTCTCAAACATCTTTTACACTTATATTTAATATTATTTATAATAACTTAAATGTTAAAAGTATAACATTTTTAGCTAAAAGAGCCATCCCAACAAGGTACACTAGTATCCTTAACGACTTCCATAGCATTATGCCTAAAGTTGCTAAGGGAATTAATTGCACTTATCCACAAGAGAGAATGATGGAGGCCCTGTAAGCTGTAAGAGGTGGTCTTTCGGTGAGACAAGCGGCAGAGCAGTAATATCCGGTGATTCCTATTGAAGTGGAAACAAAAATGGTGGAAAAGGCCATGAATCTGGCGGTCCATGTATTTGGGATATCGAAACGAACATTAACTGCTAGGGCTGGACATTTGTTGTGTAAATATTTGAACATAAAAAACAGATTCAGCAATGGCGTTCCTGGAATAACCTGGTGGAGAAGCCTATGTAGACGGCACCCAAACCTACCTCTTAGAAAACCAGAGGGATTAACGACAATAAGGTCCAAGGGCATTAACCCTACCGTGGTTGGAAGCTATTTTGAATCTCTTCCTTGATTTGGTCAAACCTTTGCCACCTACACAGGTGTGGAACATGGATGAGACAAGCCCGAGTATTGAGTATAATCCTGCCAATGTAATCGCAAGAAAAGGGAGCAAAGTTGGGCCAGGTAGAACGTCCAATACGCGTGAAAAGGTTACAGTCTTACCTTGTGTCATTGCCACCAGCCAGAAGATGCCTCCACTTATTATTGTAAAGGGGAAAACGGCTAGATCTTTAAGATCCTATAACACCCACGAAGGTCCACAGGGCTTTGGGGATTTCAACAAAATGCCTGGATGTTGGATGACTTAGGGAAGGCCTGGTTCAATGAGATCTTTTTACACCATTGCAGTGAACCCAGACCACAGCTATTGATAATGGACAATCACCACTCGCATGATTGGAGGTGGCTGAATCAAACAATACTATTGTATTTACATTCCCACCACATAGCACGCACGACCTTTGTCCTTTAGATAGGTGTTTGGCCCTTTCCAGAGGTCATATGATGCAGTATGCTCGGAATATATGTCCAGTAACACCAGTGCCATCGTAAACAAGGTCACATTTCCGAAGTTAATGAACAAAACCTACATGTATCTGAAAAGTGTTACTACAGCCAACATCGTAGCTGGGTTTGAAGCCACTGGGATTTATGAATGGAAACCACTTGCCGTTCCAGCAAAGGCATTCGCTCCATCACTGCAATTCGATAATGCGCCGGCCAAAAATGATGACGAGCATCCTCTCCAATGGGTCATCACCAAGATCAATGAGCAGAAGGAAAAGAAACAAAATGAAGAACGAAAAAGAAAGAGAGAAACCCAGAAACAAATTAAATTAGAAAATCAAATATTAAAGAAGTCCAAGAGTTTGAAAAATGCGGAGTAAAATTGAAATACATGCAAATAAAATGTAAAGGTGTAACACACTCAAAATAACGTTAGAGGATTTATTTCAAAAGATGTGAACACTAAAATAGACTTGCATTATATTTGCATAGTAACAGCATTGCATTTAATAAAGCGATATATACAATTAAAGTAATTAATAAAATAACAAGTTTATCTCCTATCAGCCTCCGAAGAGTTACTTGGATCTTCACTGATGAATTGTAAGTAGTCATATATCGATCATATGATGGTTGAAGAGATATTCATACCATATTCAAAGCAAGTCATGTACTATGCTCGGATACATATAAAACACAGTAGTAACACAGTTCCAAACAAAAACAAAAAATAAATAAAATGTCCGAATTTCCCTTTTCGGTGTCCTATTTAAGAATTAT